>PVJA010019059.1:0-38930 GCA_004027025.1 Myocastor coypus
AACGAACGAATGAGGAAGGATAAAGAAACATAGGGAGAAAAAAATCTGAAGGCCCAATAAATAGACTTTATTGGGTTGTATCTCTCAGACAGCTACAAATGGGCTGAAAGCTCATATAAACGATCAGTACCAGCAAATAATTTTATGAATTGAATATTTAAGCTCCTACCGACCAGGGTGTTTATTTCTAGGTAGTTAGCGTGTGTATAATTGAACTTAATATATTCCTATGTGCTCAAATCTCTTGTTTTTGAAAGCAGGCGTAAGGAGAGCCATATAAACATAGGAGATGAGGGCTGACTCTTTGATTGCTTTGAGTTTCTAGAAATTCCAGGGAGTCGTGTGTCTGTGTCTCTGAGGGGAGCTGTACTGTTACATAGTCATAGTTCCAACTCCTTCGAAAGCTAATAATCTTACTCGCTTGGAAAGTTGATCCGGATGTGGGACGGCACCGTTAAATACAGGGAGCACTGAGATCCCCTCTAAGCCAATTCCCGTGATCAAGGCCTGTCTTCCTAAGAGAACAGAAATGGGGGATTGCATGGATCTTCAATATTCTTAGGTGACAGGCAGGACACCTTGAAAGGCAAACAACAGAGTTTCCTGACTGCTAAACACAGAACTGAAGATGGGAAATAGTACGATGTATCTATTCCCATCACTTGAGACTCTGATTTTCTCAGGACTGGTGTTTCACCGTGGGCCAGTTATGTAAATAGCTAAGTATGTTATCTTGCCCACACAAGAGAAGGAGAAATACATGTAACATATTAATATGGAGCCCAACAGAGATACTCAAGAAATACAGACTATCACTATATATCTAGGGTTGAGATAATTTTGGCTTATTTGAGCAAACATAGATGTGGCAGGCTCATAAAAATGAAAACAGACACTGGTACATAATGTTTTACTGCTTTACCTATAGATTAGTACTGAAAATAAATGGGTCTGGAGGTACTCCTGGCAGAAATGACTTGGGAGCTTTTGGGGAATTCAATGTACACTTGATCCATAGATGATATCCTATCACTACAACACCCATGTGGGTTTTCACTGTGTTCAAAATTTGAACACTTTCATCAGAGATGCACTGGAGACCCCCTTAAGTAGCTGTTCCAAATAATATTGTATGATATTGACATAACAGCTGGATTTGAAAAGGTGCTTTTAGTGAAAGGACAATGCTGGTTAAGTTTTTTTGTCTTGTAGGGCTAAATAATTTTATCTGGGAAAGAGTGAGAAACATAAAATCCAGGTCATGGAGCACTCTGTCAGGCTTTGTTTACTTTTCTTTTTTTCTCCCTCTCATTGAACAGAAAATCATGGGCCTCAGGGAAGCCGACAGACTCCTTTTATCCTTGATTTGGAAAATGACAGATGGAAGAATGGAGATTGCAGGAGAGTAGTTGTGATTCTCGGAGGGTTTTCTGAGCAGTGTCAGAAGGCTGTCCCCGAGTAGGGCACAGCTGAGGCTCAGAGATTACTAAGCAGTGAAAGCCTGGAGCACACACACTGGGGTCCAGTCCCTGAGGTAGAGTTTCTCCACCCAGAATGGCCACGGCCCTGCTGGGTACTTTGAAGCCCCTTTGGTCTCCAGAAGCTTGAGGAGGCAAAACACATTTTGGCTTCACTAGGAGTCCATGCTACACTGACAGAGTATGCAGACAAGACTGGATACAGAACAGGTGTTAGGTAGAAATGGAGTGCTTTTGTTTATTTGTATTTAATTATGCAAAAGGATAAAAGCAATTGCGGAAGTCAAAATGGCAGTATCCCTTTTTAAAATGAATTTATTGGTACTTTTTAAAAAATGTATTTAGTAAGGGTCTACAAGGTCTCACTACACAAATCAGACTCATAGTAACCCCTGTTTTCACCCTTCCAAGTGCTGTGATTACAGGGTTGTGCCACCACGCACAGTGTCAATCACTGCCTCAGCATGTCCCAGGGGCAGGACTTACACTACGTGTCCGGGCTTGAACCCCGGTCCCTGTGCTTTTCCTAAGCAGGTGCTTCAGTCTGCTGAGCTATCTGGTTGGCTGTTATTGGTACACATAATGATCACATTAATTGTTGGGAATTTGTCCCTGTATGAGAAGTATGTTGATTCCCTCCCCCATTTCAGTCTACAAAAGGCTTTACAAAATCTTCATTTCCATTTTTCCTTCTACTCTATTTTTTTCTTGTCCTTTCTTTCTGCTTTTCCCCTCCCTAGTTCCCTTCCCGTTTGAACATTTTCTTCGTATTTCACAATGTCTGCTTTACATTTTGGTCCTTCTTTACCCTGTCAATTTCTCACATAAGAGAATGCAATATTTAAACATGTATTTCCAGTTTATCTCATTTGAATATGATTTCAAAGTGCATCCATTTACGTAGAGATGTCATCCACTTATCCTTTATGTCAGAGTAGTATTCCACTCAGATAATAAAAAACCTCACATCTTTTGATCGGTATTTGGGCTGTTTCCAAGATTTAGCTTTTACAGACTGTGCTACTATTAAACAAACATCACTATGTTATTATGCTTTTAATTCTTTTGGGAAGATATCTAGATCAATTGCTGAGACAAATGGAACTTCTACTTGTAATTTTTTTGAGGCATCTCCACACTGATTTCCACACCAGTTGCACCAGCCCATACTCCACTAACACAGTGGAAAAGGGTTCCCTTTTCCCCACAACTTTGCCAGCGTTTGTTTTTGGTGAACAAAGAAACAAATTAGAAGATACAGAAAGAACTCCAAGCATATTCATGCATGCTACTTTTGACAAAGGGGCTAACTACATTTACTGGAAGAAAGACAGACTTTTTAATAAATGGTGCTAGAAAAACTGGCTTTGCACACGCCAAAGATTATAACTAGGCTCAGTTCTCTCACCAGGCACTAAACTAAAATTGACATTGGTTGAAGGCCTAAATATTAAAACAGGAACACTAGGGGCCAGGAAGGTAACTCTGTAGCACAAGTGTCCGGCTGGCAAGTGCAAGGTCGTGAGTTCGAACCTTAGTCCTGTAAATAAATAGATAAATAAATAAATAAATAAATAAAACAGGAACACTAATTCTGCTGGAAGATAGAACTCTTAAAGACATAGCTGTAGGCAAAAACTTTATGAACAATGTTTTCCTGATTGCATAGACATACCACAAAGAATCAACAACTGGGATCTCATCTTATTGAAAAGCTTTTGTGAAGCAATAGAAACCACCAACAGAGTGAAGAGACAATCTGCAGAATGGGAGAATTTTTTGCCTATTGTCCCTCAGACAGAGGACTAATATGTAGAACATATAAAGAAGCCACATAGGTCAGATTTTCCAAGTTGAAAGACTCAATCCCAAACTGGGCATCTGATAGAAATACACAGTTTTCGGATGAAGAATCGAAACAGCAAATCAATATACGAAAAAAGAAAAGTGTTGGGTGTCACTGCTCATTGTACAGCTGTAAAATGAAACAGCATCGACTTTCCATCTCACTCCAGGAAGAATGGCTATTGTCATGGTCAGCCCTTCAGGAGAGGCTTACCTGCTTTTCCTTTCAGAACATGTGAGTGCGCCACCACGTGGTCGCTTGATGAAGTGGAGGGTGAGGCGCACCATGGTGCTTCTGGGATGGGAGAATTACGTAGGTGTCTGAGTGCCACTGGTGACAGGAGATATCTTCCTATGCCTGCGGCTTTTGTGTACTTGAGGTTTGGCTTTTGATGAAGATCAATAAAAACAAAATGTATAATAGCATCACTGTCAATGAAATCACCTCTTATGAAGTGGAATTGAAGTTCAAGTTGAGTATCCTTTTATCCATGTCAGGCTCTGCTTCTCAAGTGGGCCCCATCGTGTAAGTTACTTAATCCTTGGAGTCCCTTCCACATCAGTAAGCTAGGGCGGGGTTGGTAATAATCACAGGCACAAAATATTTTAATGGTACCTTGAGACTTTCAGAGATTCCCACCCAGCCCTCCACGCTTCCTGTCTATCACAACTGCAGGTGTTGTCCCTTGACCACCCTTTCTCTTCTGGCTTGCTTAGGGGCTGGGAAAAATGTCCCTGCATGCATCACTTTCTCAGGCAGATCCGCACATCCAGCCCCTGAGTATGCACGTCAGACCTCAAGAGCCTCCGTGTAAGGACAACTCTTCTCCCAAGTTGTGTTCGCTACTGAACTGGGTGGGATGGGTCTGTATTCTGGAATCCTCTTCACCCGGGCATGTGGCCACCACATCTGTCCCTTGTATGCACGCAGGGAATGCTCGCTGGATATTTTTAAGGAATAACAAAAACTCTTGAAGTGTTAAAAACAAAACAAAACAGAGGAAACAAATAGCAGTGAGAATTTCTGGAGCAGTTCATACAATGCCCAAGAAAGGAAATTTGTCACTTGAGGGGAAGAAGAAAGCTCTGCTGCTCAGCTTGCAAATATGACAGTAATGACCAGAGTAACCAGCCTCGTGGAGCACTGATTTATGTTCCCACAGGAAATGTCATTTATATTTTTAATTTAGCTTTTTACTTTTGCAATAGATTTTTTAAATTTTTAAAATTAATTTAATGAGAAAAAAAGCAATGAGACAGTTTCAAAACAGGTTAGTAGGACAGTTATAATAATTAATACATTACATGTTATTGTCTTTGTAGTAGTTATTCAGAGTACAAGATGTAGACATGATATCTTGTCTAAACACCATTAGTACAAAACTTTCTTCTCCTTGAACTAAAAGAAAGTAGCTATATATCTATCCTAAGTACATATATCCCTACAAAATGGTTCTTTATTAATTTATTTATTTAATTTATTTATTTATTCTTTTTTCTTTTTGTCTTTTTGAGACAGGGTCTCGCTATGCAGTTGAGGCTGGCCTTGAGCTCACTTTTGTAGCCCAGGCTGGTCTCGAACTCACACTGATCCTCCTGCCTCAGCCTCCCGAGTGCTGGGATTACAGGCGTGCGCCACCATGCCCGGCAATGGTTCTTTAATTATATCCTCCTTTTTTGTTTTGTTTTACCAGAAATGGGTGTTCCATTGCCACTCAAATATTGAAGGTGTGTGAATTCAGCAAAATAACCCTAAATAGTCCAATAGTCCATAACAGCAGTGGGTTATCAGCAGAAGTGGCAATGTCAGAAGTTGGTGAGCTGGCCTTTTATAGCTCAGCATATTAATCTGGCTTTATTTTTTATAGCTTGTGGTTAGAATTTTCTGCTGCATGCTTGAGACCAAGATAAATCAAGACCTACATAACAAAAAATATAACTTTTGTATGTGACAAGGCCAATCAAATCTTCTCAGGATTCACCCTGAAACCACGTACAGTGTTTTGTAGATCTTTTGTCAGTGTCAGCCATCTGGGTGAGTCATGGCCCTTGCTTCATGAATTTGCTCTCTGTGAAAGCCTAAGAGAATTTTTTCTGTCTGAGTGACTCTCCTTAGACACACTATACATCGTTAATCGCTTTTCTTTGGGGTCCCATAATACCTGTTCCATGTTACATCTAAGGCATTTGATATTCAGACAGATAGTGATGTTAAGCTCAACTGCCTCTGTTAATAGGGTAATAATATCATGAAGCTTCTCTTCTGCATGGTTAACAACTTAAGTTTTCAGATCAAAAACTTACAGGCAAGTTTGCCTGACTACAAGGACAGCCAATATTTTGGCCCTAGCCCTTCAAGAGCAGTGAGGACACAGGACGTAAGAGAACCTGGACTGTAACATCGATAACTCAGTGGTGTCCCAAATTTTTTGTTCATGGAGATGTCATTTAAAAAAGAAACCCTTGCTGACCCCACCTCTGGGGTGCCCTGAGATGGCAATTAAGACTGGGTATGGTAGCGTGTGCCTGCAATACCAGCTCTTGGGAGGCTGTAAACAGGCAGATCACTATAAGTTTGATCCAGTAGTAAGACCTTGAACACCCTGTAGAGCTTTCCCTAAAATACAATAAATAAATAAATAAATAAATCTTTATTTAAATCTAAAGTGTCTAAGTAGTTAAGACTAGATTGTATTCTTTTTTACTAGAATCTTCTGAGCTTAGGAAACAATTACAATGTAAATACAAAATTTGGTTATTTTCACATCAATAACAGATTAGGCCAGTAAAAATTAATTCAGAGCAAGGAAGACACTGATTTAAATAATCCAGTATGTAACTGAGCAAATGAGTAAGCTTCTCTGCATATCATTACCCCACAAATGGAGGATAAGATAATTTTAAGGTCTTTCATAAGTATTAAGTAAAAAATAAAATCATCACAAATTACACAGCACTGTATCGAGCATTCACATGGATGCTATTAACTCCTTCTGCTCCCCCAGCCTGCTCATCAACATACATGTTTTCCTTAAGTCATTATCATGGCAATAAATATTTTTGACAGACTAAATGCATTGGGCTTTCCAGATAGCTCAGTGAATTAAAGAACCTGCTTAGGCAGGCACAGTTTCTGGGGTTAAATCCCTGGTATGCTGTGTTGGTCCCACCCCACAGGGCATGCTGAAAAAGCTACTGAGACTGGGCGTGGTGGCACACACCTGTAACCCCATCACTTGGGAGGCTGAACACAGGAGGATCACTGCAAGTCAGATCAGTGTAGTGAGACTCTGTAAGACCTTGTACTAAAAGACATTTAAAAAATAAAATAAAAAGACCTTCGAATTAAATGCATTATTTTTACAACCCTGTGATTTTTTTTTTTTTTTTGAGACAGGGTCTCACTATGCAGTTCAGGCTGGCCTTGAGCTCAGTTTTGTAGCCCAGGCTGGTCTCGAACTCGCACGGATCCTCCTGCCTCAGCCTCCCGAGTGCTGGGATTACAGGTGTGAGCCACCACGCCCGGCTAACCCTGTGATTTTTAAGAATGAATTTCAGGGGCTTGGGGATCTGACTCAGTGGGAAAGCATCTGCCTAATTCAGAGGCTGTGACTTCTATCCTTAGGGGAGAGAGAGAGAGACAGAGACAGAGACAGAGACAGAGACAGAGACAAAGACAGAGACCGAGAGAGACAGAGAAAGATAGAAAGGACAGTTACAGGCATTAGCTCAAGTAAATATTCATTATGTAAAATATTTTGCCCAACTTTTTTATGAGTAACACTTGGGGATTATACTGAAATATTTATGGAAGATATTCACTGTTAGAACGTGTTCCTCTTCCTAAGATGTGGAGACAGAAGCTTTGGAAGGTCATGGGATTTAGATGAGACTGTGGTGAGTCCTACACGCTGGGACTGGTGCTCTTAAACAAGGACACTGGAGAGCTTGCTGTTTCTTCACCCTGTGAGAAGACAGCCCTCTGAAAAACAGGAAGAAAGCCCTCAACGGAACTTGACCTCACCATCAACCTGATCTTGCATTTCCAGCCTCCAGGGCTGTGAGAAAATAAACACATTTCTGTTGCATAAGTTACTCCTTTTATGCTATTTTGTTATGGAAACCCGAGCTGAGGAAAAACACACTTTCCCTGCCCAGTATTCTTTCAATTATAAATCCAATATTGAGTTTAGATATTAGCAACTTGAGCTAAGGGAATAAAATTTGCACAAGAAAAAAATGTACCTTTTCCATCCAATGGAGATAGTGTTCTTTACTCATGAATACTTCTAAATACATATGCAAGATATATTTTGAATATAGGTGCGCAATTATGTCACCATAATGCTTGACTCACAAATCAATTAATTAAACAGTCTTATTGAGTGTCTGTCATGTGGCCTGAAAAGCAGGTATTACACAGCTATCACACAAAGATGAAAAAGTACATTTTTATCTTCATGGAACCCACAGCCCTATCGGAAAACTAAGGTAAATAATAAAGTGTTACAGAGATCACCACTAACAGCCTCAAAAGCTGCTGTAATACTTCAGAACTGCTTGTTCTGTAGACTATCTTTACTGACCTCACCTAGTTGAATTCAATAAGTATCTCAACATTTTTCCATGTAGGCAGCATCAAGGTCAACTATATTGACAATGCTAGCACAAAAACCAAAACACAGTTTTCAGGTCTCTGCTCCTATCAGTTAGGCTGGGAATAGACAGTTGGTTCAGCATATGTTGACTCCTTAAAATTAGAAGTAGACTTTCCTAGCAATCTGCTTCAGGAAAAATAAAGCATGTGGGCTGCTTTATTCACTTATATTAAAGGAAGACTCCAGCTCTGTTTGATTACACTCCTGAAGGGAAAAAAAAAAAAGATTATAATGAAAAACGTCACTCTTACTTTTCCCTCAGAAGTAAAGATTCTTGCTTCATATCAGTGGTTATAACATAACAAATAAAAAGGAAGAAAAATCAGGATGGAATCCTTGGCATAGCTTCTAAATCTGAGTAGAAAAATCACAGGGGTGGGTTTCGATTGCTGGCTGGAGATGCTCACTCTTATACCTACTGGCTTTGCAGTGGTGGGCAGGGTTCTCCCCTCTCTGAGATTCAGCTGTGGAGCAGTAGCACACAACCAAAGGAGATTACACATAGAACTGCTGGAGCACTGAACAGAACAAGGTGTGCCATGCACCTGGCCAGGAGGACTTTCGACACCAGTAGCTAATAACCGTAATCACCATTACTGGAAAAGTGAAAGGAGAAGGAAGGGCCATTCGGGAGTGTACCACTGACTGGCTCCTTTAAAATAAAGTATTTGCACGTCTTCTTTTTTCTTTCTCCTGACACATGTGAGCTAAGAGAGATACTTACAGGATGCACTGAGGGTCTTATGACACCTAATCCATAGTCAATAAGCTCTCTGTCCCTTGTTGACAGATGATGTAGCTGATACACAGACACATGAAGCGTCTTGCTCAGAGTCATATGCTTTGGAAGAGGTGAAATTCAGCTGTGGAGCCAGATGGCTGCTGACTGAAAGACATGTGAATGTGAGCATGCTATGAAATCATACTAACAAGTAACAGACTGACAGTCGGAAGTTGGGGGAAGATCTCTTCAGAGGGGAAAAAGATGAAGAGATGGAAGGAGGGAAGGAGGAGAGACGGGATGGGGATCAGAATGAATTGAGGTGGGTCATGTCCCGGCACCAACTCCATACAAGGCATGCAAACTCTGTGTGTGTGCTGCAAGCGTGTACAAATGAAAAGAATTAAAGAGCATGAGGCGACTATTAGGCTCCTAATTACCTAGTCTACCTCTTAACATAACCTAAAAGGGGCCCTATTTCATTTACAAATTTATTTAAATATTTCTCTGGTGTTTCCCTGGGAAATCTAAACAAGTAATCCTTCACCTATTTCTCACTCACTTTCTCTTCTTTCCAGGAATGCAAATCCACAGTAATAAGAAACTTATTACCTAAAACCTAAAAACATAGGTGCTTGAGCTTAATATCATTGTCTTTCTGAATATCAAACATCTTAGACTTAACTTGGAATTGGTATTTTCCATCAATCATTGATATTCTAATAAATCCCTATACAATGTGATAAAAGCAATTACACATTTGTACATGGATATTTAGAAATATAAGCATATACCAAATTTTAGCCTGTCCATCCTTTGGCATTTTTCCTATTCTCTTACTCTTGTTTAATACTCTTTTTTGTTTTCTTGTAAACCAACCGTTTACTTAGGAGAGAGTATAACAGCAACTGAAATTACATTGGAAGCAGCACACATCTAAAAGGTCAGAATGACAGGAATTCCAAGCATAGTTTTAGTGTTACATATTGCTATCATCAGTGTCCAAAAACTTTTGAGATTTCTTAGGACCCCTGTCTAATTCATCCTGCGCATATAAATGCGTAGTTTTGCTCCTGTTATGTTTCTTCTCTTTTCTGCTTCCAGTCACTTTGCTGCTTAACCCTTAAGTCTTTGATTCCCATTCAGCTGTGTTATGTCTGTCCACTTTTTATTTCTTCTTTTGAGTTTTTACACTAGGGATACTATATGAGTATCACTAAGCTTTTCTTCTGCAGGGCTAAGAATATAAGTTTACAGACCAAAATTTAGAGAAAAAGAAAGGCTACAAGGATAGCCAATATTTTGGCCCTAGCCCTTCAAGATCAGTAAGGACTCAGGACATAAGAGAACCCGTACTATAACATCTTCTAACTCAGTGGTTTCCCAAATTTTCTGTTCAAGGAGATTAAGGAACCACAGAAGAAAGGAATTGAAGGTATATAGTATCCCTAAAGTGTCAGCAAGAGAAAAAACATTCTCTTGGGCTTTCACAGGCAGCAAACTGGTCAAGCAATGGCCATGACTCATCCAGACAGCTAAAACCAACAATAGTTCTACAAAGCACTGTACATGGTTCCAAAGTAAGTCCTGAGGGGATTTGACTGATGTTGGGAGATACAAAAACTATGTATTTTGTTATACAGATCTTGCTATAACTTGCCCTTAACCATGCAGCAGAAAAGTTTAAACATGATGCATAAAACATAAAGGTAGTTTAGTATGTTGAACTGTAAAAGGCTCTACTCAACAGCTTCCAACATCGCCGATTTTGCCAGTAACCCACTGCAATTATGAAACATTTGACTATGTATACAAGATCAAAGAGAAGAAATCTATTGTACTAATAACCATTAGAAAATTTATGTCTATACCCTGTGACCTGTATAACTACGATGAGGACAACAATATACACTGTATCAATTATTGGGAATGTATTACTAATGTGTTTTGAAACTGTCATATTGTAATTTCTTATTAAAAGTAATAAAAAATAAAGAAAAAAAAAGAAATTTCTAATGGAACTTGGTGAAGCAAAGCTGGTAGGTTTAATTAAATACCTTGTTCTTGTCTCAGAGTAGATCTAGTCTCTGAAAGCTTTGGCCATGACAGTCTTACAGAAAAAAAAATTCATGATGGTAAGTGTTATGGTTTATGTCTAGTTGTCCTCCCAAAGCCTCATGTAGTCATTGGGCGGGGACTTCTAGAGTTTGAGACTTGATCCATGATCCCTGGGATTATGGGTTTTAGTACTGATGGGATTTTGGGTCGAAGTACTTCTGGGATTATGGGTGTAGCCTAAGGCGGAGAGCCTGAATGTAATATAAAGAGAGACAGAGAGACAGACTCAAGCTGTTGCTCTCTGCTGCCCTGTTTGGTTGGCTACTTCTGCCACCATTTTGTTGCTGTTCCACTGCCATGAACTGGATGCTCTCTGCTCTGTTCCACTCAGCCTTGGGCCAGCCAAATATGGACTAAAACCTCCACAAACTGTGAGCTACATAAACCTTTCTTTCCTTCATCTTGAGTGTCTGGTATTTGTCCCAGCAATGAGTAAAAAGTAACTAAGACAGTAAGTTATTAGTATTTAGAGGGAAACTAAATTGGGACTACTGCAATGCAGAATAGGATATAAAATTGGGTTTGAATGTTTGGGTTGTGTTCCTTTCTAATAGCTGGTAAAACACAGCAAATGACATGTATCTATGTTGTCCTCCTAATCAAAGTTTAGCAGAGATTGATTGATTGATTGATTGATGATTGATTCTGGAGGCTGACTCAGCCTGCCCTGGGGGCAGGGCTGGCATGACATGTGGTGCTGGGATTGAGCCACAGTCCCTGAGCTTGGCTAAGCTTACCTAAACAGGTGCTTTAGCCCACTGAGCTATCTTACCAGCCCAGAAGAGTTTTAAATGAATTTAAATTTATATAAATTTAACACTTTCTATTATTACTTGTAAAATCTGTAAGTGGGAAAATCATTAAAAAAAACCCCTTTCTATTTCTAGACAAGAGGCCTGACATCTATTGCTCTACCACTCACAGTGGCTACATGTGATGCGTAGGAAGGAGTGCAGAGGTCTCCCTGGGAAGGCACCACCCTCTCCCTTTCTGAAGAGGCCTGTGGTGCCATGGCGTTCACTGTTGACCACCTCTAGCTTCCACACACCCAAACTAGGAGAGACTGAGATCCTAATACAACACCAAAGCCTCTGGCGCCTAAACATCAGTGCTTTTATTTGAGAAGATTTTCACCAGTCCACATAAAGCAAAGAAATAGTTTTATTTACTCATATTGGTATTTGAGCTATATTTATATAAAAACTATCCTACATGATATATTTACTATTTAAAATAATTACCAATATCTATGATTTTGTGAAATGATTCACCAAGGAAACTAAAATGAGAGTTGTTGCATTTTAAAAATCAGTACTTGAAAAGGCAAAAATCTAGGAGCATATGTGGCTATTCTGCATACATTTATTAGTAGAGTCACTAAGACAGTGACTTCACCCTCTTAGTATATTTTAATTATCTTCTGATAAAAATGAATATGAAGGTGAATCTAGAAAAATCTAAATCAATCCATGAAAATTGATCTCATTTATTCCTTTGTAAAGGAATAAATGTATATATATATATATATATATATATATATATATATATATATCTTTTATTCCTTTATAATTTCAGCTTCCTTTAATTATGCTGAGGTAAGAACTAAGGTATATTTGGACACTTCAATATTGTGCAGTTGCAATTTTAGAAGGAAAAGCATAAAAGAACCCATTCTTCAGGAAAAAAATAAAAGAGTAGCTGTTGTTAATAATTGAGCATCTTGTAAAGGTCAGGAAAAAAGTGATACTTCCAGGAAAAACTAAAAAGAGACAGGGAAAGATCTAAGAAAGAGGAAAACCATCTCAGGTGAGCACACGTCTAGGTCCACTAGCATGATACTGATGGGACTGAGGAAAGAGGGTCACAGGCTGGGCCACCTAGGGTGCACGCCAGGAGTGTTAACTGGGTGGTCCCACAGCATTCTGCGCAGGAAAAGCCTCCAGGGCCCTCGGGAGAGGATCACACTTTGGAAGAAAGACTCTGAAAAGGGAAAGTAAGAGCCAAGATCCACTTTCATACAAAATTTTGGCCCATTTTTAAAATTAAAAATGACTCTCCCAGTGTGTTGATACAGATCTGTATTGAACATGAGAAATACCTATTAAAACTGAATTTATTCATAGCTCAGAAGCCATCAAGCCTACTTCTAGTTATGTGCTCACTAGCAATATGTGTGTATTTTAAATGAAGGTGTGGTAGGATCTTTGTACCACAGTACTCTTTGTAATAGCTCCAAATCTACAAATTACCTAAACTCCTCTCCACATTAGAATGAATAAACTGTTCCCTGTCCTCATACTGCAATATAGAAGATTACATAAATTAATGGAACAAAAGGAAAAGAACATTTTAAATAGAATACTAGTATATATATTGCTGTGGCATGATGTCTTTGTTCCTTCTGCAAAAATACCTAGAATAGCAATAAATGGGTTGGATAGAACCTCCAATCCTGGTTTATTGAATGATCCCCACGCTGATTCCCACAGTGGTTATACCAGTCTACCCTCTCATAAATAGTGGAGAAGGGTTCCTTTTTCCTCACAGCCTTAATAAATGCCTGCATTTATTAAGTGGTTGATTCATTTTTATTTTATTATGTATTTATTTATTTAATTTTATTTTGTAGGGAAGGGTCTACACGGTGTTAAGGGTTTCACTACTAGATTGAACTCTTAGTGATCCACCTGTTTATACCCTCCCCAGAGCTGGGATTACAGGCATGTGCCACCATGCCCAGTCTCAATTGCCATCTCAGCACCTGGGGATGGAACCCCCAGTCCCTGCACCTGCTTGCAGGCACTTTAATCTGCTGAGCTATTTGGATGGCTCCAATTGGTTGATTTCTTGATGATAGCCATTTTTTCTAGGGTGAGATACAACCTCAATGTTGGTTGAATTTACATTAATGTATCTGCACCTATGTTTCTAGCCACTCAATTTTTGATAACTAAATCTTGGAAACAACCTAAATGTTCATCGACAAAGGAGTGGATAAAAAAGATGTGGTATTTTTGTACAGTGGAGTACTACTTAGCACTAAACAAAGAGAAACTCAATGCTTTTATAAATAAATGGATGCAACTAGAGACCCTATTCATAAGTAAAATAAATCAGACTTGCATGTGTCAACATTGTATTGTCTCCCTAGTCTAAGAAATTGAAAGAGTAAATAACATCCAAAAGGTACAGAAGATGTAATGAAACACAAAGAAACTGTTTAATAGGAAAGAACAACTAAGGAAGAGAGGAGAAAAGAAGGGAGTGAAAAAAGGTATGTATATATACACAGATAGTTACGACAATTGTACTACTACTTTCTATTAGTTCATTGAAAGGAACAGTCAGTACTGATATTGTTTGATCCGTTTTGCATGCCTGCACCTGGTAGCCTGAGCAACTATTTTGATAATGACAATATACAATATAATAACCATTGTTAATTTCTTATTGTTTTGAAATTCTGTATCATTTTTATTGATTTATTTTGTCTCTTTAAAATAAAAAATAACACTACAGGATCACATTCACATAAAAGACCAAACTCCTCTGTGCTCCGAGGAGTGAGGACAGCAGTGTCCCTTGAAAGGGGGAAGAATCAGCTGGAGGGGACCTTGGAGGGGCCTCTCATAGGCTTTGAAGGCTCATAGTATTCTGCCTCTTGGTCTGCGACCTGGTTGAACATCCATGTAGAGCTATCTACTTATGACCTCTCTGCTTCTCTGCAGGAGTGATATCCTTTCCTATAAAATAAATTGCTAAAGTCCATCAGTTATGTGTAGTTACATGGTCCATAGGAGAAATTTAAATATTCTGAGAATGTAGGAAAAAAAAAAAAAATCTAGAGTTCGGCGGAAGGGAAAGGGAGGGAGGCGGATGGGGTTAAAAAAAAAATGAATTGAGATGTGTAAGGTATCAACTTCCTGCAGGGAATATAAATATTATTTACTAGTCTCCTTATTAATAAAATCAATCAATCAATGAGCCTGTAGGTAACTACCCAGTTATCGACAACACAGAAACATGACGATTTCTAAATCCAGAAAGCTGCTTAAGCAACTCAGAGAAGGAAATAAGATCAGAATTAGATTTCAAATAGATCATTTACAAAACACTCCACCTAAAAGTACAAACCACTTTTCATATCTATAGCATATATTATAAAAGATATGGCATTACTTTTAGGAAAAATATTAACAAAAGTCTTGGAAAATTATTAATACAACACTCCTAACTTCACATTGCAATGATCTCATTCTATTTTTATCTTGCTTTGAAATGAACCTTCAACTTGGAGAAAAGCTTTATGTGAAGCTTCCATTTCTCATGTCTACTTAGCAAGGGCTTGAAATTCTGGGGTACTTGATGTACATGATCTTATTTCACTTATATCCTTTCCAACTAATTTTCAGCTTCTTTGAGATCTTAAAGTAATCACACTGGTAGTTTCTCATCACAAAGCTTTTCTTTTCAGGCATGTAGTTAGGCTTGGCAGTGTGACTCAGCCTCTTTGCCAGTTAGGTGTGGTCACAGGAGTATAATTCTGCTCAGAACATAGAGGGATAATTCTGTAGTTCAGTTTTTTTTTTTTTTTTTTAATTAATTAATTTATTTATTTTTCTTGTTTCAGAACCTTTATTTATTCACTCATTTTTATGGCCAGCTCAGCCTGCCCCGACGGCAGGGCTGGCACAGCATGTGGTGCCGGGGATCGAACCGCGGTCCCTGAAGCTGCCCAAGCTTTCCCAAGGAGGTGCTCCAGACCACTGAGCCATCCCACCGGGCCCCAGTAGTTCAGTTGTTTAAAGTAGAGATGCCCTTGAGCTCAATCATAGAAGCCACGTATTAGCCATGGGGATGTCACCTCCAGGCCAGGCACTAACCTGGCAAGCACAAGGTCCTAAGCTGAATTTCCGGTACAAAAGAAAAATCCATGTATTAAAGATGGCAAAGATTCTCCTAACCCAAGTTCTAGTTTACTAGACTCAGATAAGGGCAAGAACTGATGCTCTCTTCCGGGAGACTATTGGGGTTTGCTGTCAGCATCAGCTTAGCCTAAATTACTTATATGCTAGCAATAGATTTTAGCCATTCAAATTGGTAAAGTATTGTTTTATGTGAGGTGGAGTTGAGTTCTTTATTCCCCTACCCTCCATACTTACACATCTTTATCAGTAGTGGAGAACTGGCAGATATTTTACTAAACAAGGCATTGATGTTATGATATTATAAACTATCAGCTTTAATGAAAGAGCCTATATTGTAGATCTATTCTTTGAAAGAGGTGTTTGGGTAGAGGGTAGACTAGAGTTCTGGAACACAAGAGGATGCTATGTGAAACACAAAGCTAACTAATAAAAGAGTTTATCTGGGAAACTTCATGGGGCTCCTCAGTTATTCATAGCCTGGCTTGAATAAAACTGAACTGTCTCTATGAATGGCCACATATGCTACATTCCTTTAGGTATAAGAAGGAGTAATGGCTGGATTTTCCGTGAAAGCAAAATGAACAACTTTCTTACAGATATGAACAGAACCAAATTTAGTGATAGAAAGCCTTCTCTTCCTAAGAGACACAAAACTGAAATCATGCAAATTATTTCGTAAAACTATTCTTAACTGCGCTGGACACAGCTATTATTGCTGTGACACCAATGTATTATGCCCAATGAAGCCAATTCTAAGGTCAGATCACATCTTCACGATATGCTTTCTGTACACAATTACAGGTAAAGTCCCTGCATAGGGGCCTGATTATGAACCCTGAGATGGGTAGGAGCCAGGATCTTTCTTTTTCATATTCCTGGTGCTTAAAACAACTGAGACACATAAAAGTGCACAGAAGACTAAGGAAGGAGCAGAGTGTGCAACATCAGCAGTGAGACTGAACTTTGCTCTGCCTAAGCCAGATAATATCATGAGTAAATCGGCATTGGAAAAAAGGGAAACCAAATTTTCCAAAAGATCCAGCTAAGTATAGTAACTTTCTGGCTCTGTACCAAGTCAGTTTTTACTTTAAACAAGGGAATCTTAAAACTTGTAATACAATAACTTATTGTAATAGTATCAGCTATTAATTTGAATAGACACATTGATTTTTAAGCTTTAAGATGCAAATTACTTTATTTCTGACCATTGTTGCCTCTTCAAAATCTACTCCAAGTTTGACATTTACTTAACGAGCTATTTCAAAAGGGAATAGAGGTTGTTAATCAAAGAGTTCCTTCATTTCTCCTTTCAATTTCGGGTTAGCTATAAGTAGGTTCCAATTTTGTCCATTTGCCATTTTCTGCTTCTATCAGAACTTAAGTTCTATACTGTTTCTCTTTTGTTTGGTTGGTTTTTCTTGGTACAGTGTCTCCTTATGCAGCTCAGACTCATAGTGATCTTCCTGTCTCATCCTCACCAGTGCTGGAATTATGGGAATGCAACTCTCCACCCAGATTTGGTAGAAAGCATGGTGCGACCAGCCTGAGGTTCCTGGGCCTCATGGCATGCGATTCTGAGGATTGAACCCAGGTCCTTGAACTTGCCAGGCAGGTGCTTAGATCACTGAGCTATCTCCCTGGCCTATACTGTTGATAAAGCAGGATCACTGTGAATAGGTCAGAGAGGTTGTGTTTCAATTTTCAGCCATGTGTGAATGATGCTGCATTGTTTATGAAAGAAAGGAAATGCTGTCAATGAAGAAAATGAGTGTCTCATTACTAATCTGAGTTTAGCGTTTTCATATTAAATCCCAAACATAGTTGTATACAGGTAATATAATTTGAACATTTGTTTGACAACCTTCATTTACATTGCTTTTCAGTTTTTATGAGCTAATTGCTTTTCAATCTCATCAAATTTAGCTGTGCTCACCAGCTACAAGGCTAGGAAATACTACTTAGTAAACCGTCCATATAACAGGCATCTCTTCATTTTCTTTTGCATAAGCCCAATATTGTCTACACAATAATAGGTCAAGTATAATGTCTCAGTTGTCTAGATTTATTTGAAGCTAGAGGCAAGTATAAAAAGACTAGCTTTCCTGATAAAGAGAAATTCCTTCCTTCTTCCTTTCCACTTTTCTTCTTCACTCTGCCTCGCAATGAGAGGACAATACTGGAGGGCAGTGGTCACTCCCCCACCCCATGTGCATGAAGTGTAAAGCAGGGGCCAGACCTATGTTAATGACTCCAGGCAGAGAAGAATAGATGGCTACCATCAAACACTCTTTTGCCCAAAGCCAATAAACCCTTAGGCAGTAAAATTACAGTTGGCTTTCTGTTACTTATAGCCAAAAATAGTCCTAAGTGATAGAAAAAGATCCCCTAGGGCTTGCACTGAAGACTTGCTGGCACAGCTAGCATCGTTTTCAGACGTGAGCATTCCAGAGGAGCTAGTGCCGGGCTGTGGTACCTTCAAGATCTGCCTTCTTCCTAATATTCATCATACAGAGACACATTAACTTAGAGCTTATTAGAGTGAATGTTTCCTTCGTCATTCACTTTCCTCCAAAACATTTTTCCAGAAAATATGCACAAATTACCTGTCTTCGGAATTGGAAAAAGGACAGAAATGGTACTATGCCTAATCTAATTTTTGCTTCCCTTCCTAAGCTATCAAATCCTTTGGTGTAAAATGTTCATATCTAAATGCTTTTTTTGCTTGTATTTCAGGTGCACCAGTTGTTGTGCATGTACACAAAAGGTTTTGAGCAACAGCAGCAGCGCACAAATAAATCCCAGTCCTTGCCGCCACAAATGCTGACATACTGACTAAAACCGCTGACAACTTATAAAGTCTGTACAGCTACCTCATGACCGCTCAAATACCACTGTAGGTCCTGGCAGATAAACTAGTGGGCTTGGATTTAACCTTTGTCTTGTTGTCTTCAAAATAATAAGGATGATAATGATTATAATAATAATAATAATTATAATTTATTGTTTTAACCATCGCTCTTTAATCCTGTATAGTTTTTGCAGCTCTATGTATAGCATGAATTTCAACAAAATTTGCCTCTTTACTGTATTTATTGTATTCTACAATTACATAAAACAGTTATTCATCTTTCTCTGACAAGCTGTACCTTGATCTAGTCAGTATCTTTAGTAAAAGTAAAATTTTATGATTTTATTGATTGGCAAAATGAACTGTGTACTTCAGATGTCAGGAAACGGAGGTACAGCAAGATAGAGAAAGAGATAAGGAAGCAGAGGGATTATCTTCCCAACCAAAGGAGCTCTGTTTTCATCAAGAAGTTTTTTGGATTCACTGAACAAGTTAATTCACAACTTAACACAACTCCACTACAGAGATCTGATTGAAAGAAGAATGGAAAACTTCTGACGGTTTGGATGGTAATCCTCAAATTCGATTTTTCCAGACTGCTGTCCTTTTTTTTTTTTTTTTTTGTATTTTGTATTTTTATTACTTTTAATAAGAAATAACAATGGGACAGTTTCAAAACACATTAGTAGTACCTTTCAATATTTGATACAATGGATATTGTTGTCCTATTAGTTACACAGAGCATAGAATGTAGATATTATAATTTTTCTAATCATTATTGGTACAACCAAATTTCTTCTCACTGGATTAAGAAAAAGTAGTTGTATATATAATCCAATGTTCCAAAATCACATCGGGTTATTGGTAAATCTGGCAATGTTGGAAGCTGTTCATTTAAGCCTTTTACAGGTCAGCATTCTAATCTAGCTTTCTGTTTTATGCCTTGTAGCTAAACTTTTCTGCTGGGTGGTTAAGGGCAAGTTTAAACATGACCTGTGTAGCAAAACATGTAACTTTTTTATCTCTCAAGGTCAGTCAAATCCCCTAAGGATTTACTTTGGAACCATGTACAGTGCTTTGTAGAACTGGTATCAGTGTCAGCCATTTAGATGAGTCATAGCCATTGCTTGACCAGTTTACTCTCTGTGAAAGCCTGAAAGAATGTTTTCTCTCTAAGTGACTCTCCTTAGGCACACTGTATATCTTCAGTCCCTTTCCTCTGTAGCCCCGTAATCTCCTTGAACAGAAAATTTGGGAAACCACTGAGATGTAGGATGTTATAGCACAAGTTTTCTTATGTTCTGAGTCCTCACTGAACTTTAAGGGCTAGGGCCAAAATATTGGCTATCCCAGTAGCCCTGCATTTTCTCTAATTTTTGATCTGTAAACTTAGATTCTCAACCTGCCAGAAGAAAAGCTTAGTGATACTATTACTGTATAACATAGGTACTTGAGCATGCCATCACTGAGTATCAAACATCTTAGACTTGATTTGGAATTGAGATTTTTCTATCAATTATTGATATTCTAATACCACCTCCATAGGATGTCATAAAAGCAGTTACACATTTTTACACATTTAGAAATCTAAGTATGTACAAAATTGTAGCCAGTCAACCCTATGGCAATTTCCTATTTTCTTAATATCCTTTTTTGCTTTCTTATAAACCAGCCATTTACTTGAGAGAGAGTATAGTAATAACTGAAATTACCTTAGAAGCAGCACACATCTAAAAGACCAGAACGACAGGCATTCCAGGCATATTTTTACTGTTACCCATTGCTATCCTGAGTGCCAAAAACATTTGGAGGTTCCTATATTACTCAGCTATAAAGAATGATAAACTATATGACTTCATATATAAATGGATGCATCTTGAACATATATTCATAAGTGAAATAAACCAGACCTACATGTGTAAATATCGTATAGTCTCTCTAGTGTAAGATCTGAAAAGAAGAAATAAAAACGGAGAGGTATAACACAGCTGAATGGAAATCAAGGACTTAAGGGTTAAACAATAAAGTGACTGCAAGCAGAAAAGATAGGAATCATGGCAGGGGCAAAGCCATGCACTCAGATACATAGGATGAGTTAGATAATGGTCCTAGGAACTTCCAGACTGCCCTCTTAAGAGCCCAACGATCAGTATCAGTTTTCAGATTGAGGCCGGGCAACTCAAAGTGAAATATTGTCTTTTTACCAAGTTATTAAGGTAAAAATGGGTGCTAATTAAATACTAAAACTGGTCTAAAGATGCTTCACTTCTAATCGCTGTTAGGAGGACACAAACCAATAAGTCATGGATGAAAATGGAATAGGCATTCATTCAAAATGGAAATATGACCTTTTAACGTCATATCCTAGCTATAATGTGAATAGTATATCCATGAATAATTGAAAATTGACAGCATTTAATATTTATTAAGTGCCCTTTATGTGGGTAAGAGCCAATCCATTGAGTGGGCCCAGCGATTGTATCCATTTAAAGATTTATTTGGCCTCTCAATATGATGAGTAATGATCTTTGTAAGAGTGTGAGCTAGAAGCTGCACAATGGAGATTTCAGAATGAATGAGACACTGTCATGTTTTAAAATCTTTTCATGTGTTAAATTCCTTGGAGCAAAAATAATAGTTCTTTATAGGAAGGAAAGGTCAGCCCACACTGACGCTTAGTAACAAGAGCTAGAGGTAGGATTTGGGCAAGGCTCTGAGAAATGGATTTTCACAGGTACTGAGATTAAAAGAAGAATATTTCTAACACATGGTAAGATAAACTCAAAAGGCAATGGAAACTCATAAAAGTAATCCCTCTGAGCTGAGACACATACAAAAGGTAAGCCATAATCTTTGATAGTGATAGGGTAAAACCAGGATCTCAAAGGATTCACTGAAATGTTTTGATGCCATGGAGAACACAAGTGTTGAGGCAAAAAAAAAAAAAAAAAAAATTGATAGCATGGAATATGGATTTGATGCGTCTTCCACATAGCTGTTCTAAGAAAAGAGAAGGAAGCCTGATCCCAGCACTGAAGAGGCTGAGGAAGGAAGATCATGTTAAGTTCAAGGTCAGCCTGGGCTACAAAGTGAGCTCAAGGCCAGCTTGAACTGTGTAGTGAAACCCTCCTGTCCCTGAAAGACCAGGAAAAAGAAGAAGGAGAAGAAAAAGAAGAAGAAGGAGGAGGAGGAGATGGAGGAGGAGGAGGAGGAGGAGGAGGAGGAGGCGGCAGCGGAGGAGGAGGAGGAGGACGACGACGACGACGACGAGGATGAGAACAAGGAGGAGGACGAGGAGGAGGGGAGGAGGAGGAGGAAGAGGAGGAAGAAAATTTTAGGGTGAACTTATTTCTGCTTGTTTTACTTATAATTGCATGCACTAGGATACCATCTCCTATGCCACAACAGATTAGAAGTTTCACTTTAACTTGAGTGATTTAGATCTGTGATTAAAACTGTGTGCTTTTTTTAAAAAAAGAGCCAAAATATTGAAATTCTATTTTATCCGTAACAACAGCTTTGTCTTTGTGAGTAGAAACAGAACCCATATTATTGTCTTTTGTTTCCTTCCTTTTGATAAACTTAATCATTTAGCTTTGGTGGATATTATGCATAAAAAGTAGAAAGTGACAATATAATTATTTTTAACTTCAGAAATATGATTTTAATATTTTAAAATAATAAATAATATTGAAGCTATCACTTGCAACCAATTCTTCACTGTGATAGAAAGAATAAATCTACCTTTCAAGATCACACATTAATGAATAAAACACACATTAATCTAAATTAGGAATTCTTATGGACTTCCATAAACAGGGTATAAGGAAGTATCAATTTCTACCCAGTAAAAGAGACCATCTGAACTTTCTCAAGATTTCATGGTCTGACTGAAAATTAAAATTCTCTCAGAGGCAGGGGCAAAGCAATTTTTTTTAGATAGATAGATAGATAGATAGATAGATAGATAGACAGATGAAATATATCTTATATAGGTACATACATACATATGTGTCATATATGTATGGAAGTATGTATATATACATCTTCAACCCTTCAGGTACTGGTTTTATTAAAAGTATTCTGACTTTTCTTAAATAATACTCACGTCGGTTATGGTACAGGATAAAGTGCAGTAAGTTCTGCTCACATCAACAGACTCAGTGCAATAGGCTCTAAATTATATTTGATGCCCAACTTTTCAAATACATACAAATTCACAGCAAATTACATATCATAGAATTGGCTTATTCCTTATACACACTTGTCCTGTGAATTTACAACAGTATTAAATTCCTTCAAAGAAGAGTATTCCAAGTGCTGCCATGTTGAGATGGGCTCATAAAAAGATGTTTGGACTCCATCTGTGGTGGTCTGAGACATAAAAATGAATGAATATCTCCTAAACAAAATATTACCTGACTTCTTTGCTCAGATGTTTTATGTATATATCGAGAAAGTGAAGAAGGAAGTAGAAGATTTTCACATAACATTAATCCATTGTCATTCCATAGTTTTTGCTGTGGACTCATTTCTGTCTCTTTTCCTCTCTGTTTCTTGTTTGATCCTGTCCTTTCTTCTACTCCTTGAAAGAAAGGTTTAAAAAATATGAGAGAGAGACAGAGGTTGGAAATATGTGAGGAACAGATGAAGGAAATTCTACTCTGGCCACACAGCCACCTGCTCTAGGCCATGGGCCACCCGATTTATGGAGGTCCAGGCTGATGGTAATGTCTACTGAATATCAATCTCATTCAGTAGATGCCTGAGTACTGCATCCCAGAAGAGATCTGGTCAAAAAACTTAGTAGAAAATTGAATATTCTCATAAGCATGGCAACATGAAAATTTGTGGAGTCCCATGAGTCCTATATTGGAATTCTGAGCTCCATTTTCTCAGACACAACTTAGATTTATCCATTGCTCATAGAATGCATTTGTTTGACAGTGATGCCTTTCAATGACTCTGTGAAGAAACTGTATAAGAAAATTCACTCACTTGAATGCCAGTGAAGAGGTTGACCCCCAAAGCACATCTTTGTGCCATAAGTTGATGTTGTATTTAAAAATCTTAATTCTTAAAACTGACTCACTGTCATAAACAAATTGGAGATCCAGCTTGACCTGAGTGTAGAGAAGTGATTGTTAATATAAACAGAGAAAAGATTTTGTTCTCAACTAATTGTATTCAGGCAATCTGCACCCCAGGGTTGGTGTTCTAAATTATTCAGCCCCAAAATACCATCAAACAAATTCTAAGATGTAAGACTTTGAAGCTCTATATCTCTATTTTTAAAGCGAGGATCAGTAGCATTTGTCAAACACTAAATTAAGAAATTAAAGAAGCTTTTCTAAAACAAGAAAGTAAGAATGGTGTATAGGTAGGGGCTACTTTGATGCCAGACATGTCACTGGGTGATTCCATCGTCATGGAAACTTCATGGAGCACACCTACACAGACCAAGAGAGCATTGCCTGCTATACTCTGAGGTTGTACAGTCAACTCAATTGTTCCCAGAATACAAACCTGTAAGGCTCATTACTATAGTGAAAACCATAGGTAACTATAGTACAACAGTACATGCGTATCTGAAAACTACACATAGAGAAAGTACAGCAAAATACTAGGTGATAGGAATTTCACACTTCTGTAATAGGGGATCATTTTTGCATACAAAGTTTTCCATTGATGGAACTATTATACAGTCCAAAAATGACACTGAGATAGAATATCTTCTATTATTTATCAAAGTGTATTCTTTTTTATATAATGTATTTGGTACAGGGTCTTCAGAGTCTACAGGGTCTCACAGTGTGAGTCAGACTCACACTGATTCTCCTGTTTTCAGCCTCCCAAGAGCTGGGATCACTGGCACGTGCTACCAGGTCCAGTCTCAATCGCCATCTCAGCTCACCCCAGGGGTCAGGCCAGTACAGCATGCCACAATCAAACCCCTGTGCTGAGCTCTGCTGCAGTAGGCACATCAATCCACTGAACTATCAGGCCAGCCTATCGAAGTGTATTCTGAATAGAATTATTTTTCTATACATAAGAAGCAAGCATTATTATTCTGTTTTAGCAGAATAGTTATCACAAAAACAGAAATTCTCTGCAATATAAAATTTAAAAGCAAACTATTGGAAATTGCTGTTAAAGGAAAAAGAGTGAAATTTGTGTAATCAAAAGAAAGAACACACATCTCAGAAAATCAAGCAACACATAAGACATCAAGATTTTTCAGTTAGATGGCAAGAGGATTTGAAGAGAAATCAAGCAAAATAATTACTAAAGCTAAACAAAGAAAAAATAGTGATTATTGCTAATTTGAAGTATAAGGAAGTGAACATTTTAAGAACATTAAATGTAGTATTAGTAAGATGACACATATTATTAAGGCATTGCTAGTTGATGTAAATTTCTTTGACAGTGATATGACAATATGTAATAAAAATCACAAGGGAAGCAAACAGTTCCATATAAGTGAAAAAAAAATATGCGCAGGAAATACGTTTGAAGTAGCATTAACTGCACCAGAACGAATTAAAAAACACTGCACATACCTAACGTCTGGAGAATACATATTTCAGAGGCAGTAATATAATTGTTTTAATTTTTCCCATATTTGTGGCTGGTTTTAAACATTTAATGTAAAATTCTTACTCTGCAAACAGAAAAGTGTGTTATCATTAAAGACTTTAAAATATAATATGTGCACTATATAATATGAAAAATGGATATGAATGTGATAGCTTATAAACTTTTATAGGAGTAAAAAATTTTTAAGAAAACATTTTGATAGGGTTATCCTTTGAAATTTTCTTTATGAACTAACTCTTTTTTTTTTTTTGTCTTTTTGAGACAGCGTCTCGCTATGCAGTTGAGGCTGGCCTTGAGCTCACTTTTGTAGCCCAGGCTGGTATCGAACTTGCACCAATCCTCCTGCCTCAGCCTCCCAAGTGCTGGGATTACAGGTGTGCGCCACCACACCTGGCTACGAACTAACTCTTCATTTACATCCTAACAAATGGGAAATCATAAACAGTAAATTTTTAAAGTAACCATCTTGGAGGAGAGGGATTAAAATGTTTTGAAAGATTGAAATGTAACAGTTCTTTTTATAACTCTTCTTGCTTTCCGTATAGTTTTTCGTATCTGACAGTGTCTTAAGGTCTTCCTGAGCTCCCTGAATCTACAAGTTGATAGTAAACAATAGATGGAAATGCCGGAAATGATGATGATCTAGGACCAGTTCTAAAATTAGAAATAGAAAATCTGACCTAGGCAAGTTACCCAACTTCCCAGTCGCAGGCAGCATCTATGTAATGAAAAGGTTGACATCTACTACACAGTGTAATTTCCTAACGCTCTAACAGGCCACATTCTTGTGTAAAACAACAGTATAGCCAAAAAGCTGATGACATATTATTTCATTAAATTCAGCAAATTTCTAAAGTATGAAATCGGAAAATATAGTTTTATTTATTTATTTATTTATTTATTTATTTATTTATTTATTTATATGTGTGTTTATTTATTTTAATGTATGTGGCACTATGCAGCTCAGATTTATAGTGATCCTCCTGTTTTCAGCCTCCCTAGCACTGAGATGACAGGTATGTGCCACCATATCAGGATTCTGTCTCAGGCTCAGCACCACCCCGGGGAATGCCAGTGTTGCATGTGGTGCTGGGAATCAAACCCTGGTCCCTGGGCTTACCTAAGAAGGTGCTTACTCCACTGAGCTATCAGGAAAGTATAAGTTTTTATGTTTTTGTTTTTGTTTTTTTCTCCTGCGGAACCAGGGATTGAACTCAAGACCTTGTACATATTCTACTGAGTTAACTCCCCAGCCCAGGAAAGTATAGTTCTAACTTAGTACACAAACATTTGAAGACTAAAACTGATCCAAACTTTACACATTTTCAAATATTTACATATTTAAAGTGATAAATAGTACCTGGCTGTTGTTTGGCTGTTTAACAATTAGATGAGGTTTGCATTTTCTTAATGAATATAAATGAATGTCTATGAATGATTAATGAATGAATAAGATTTGTGCATAGAGAGATAATACATCTTGCCCTATATTGATTCAGATATCTGCATACATAAAAACAGCATTCACAATCATATTGTGGCACCAACATGACTTAAATAAACGCCCTAATTTTATTCTGACTCATTGAGGCATATGTGGGACATATGCTGACATTTTTATGTAAAAACTTTGTCATATTTTGTTTTATTTGCAGAGGAATGAAAAATAAAATATGAGTGGCACATTTGGAGTGGAAAAGGATTCCATTCTCCATGAGCAGGAAAAAAATAGTATAATGGTATTTTCCAATTTTAGTTGAATGCCTTAGTGTAAGACATAAATATAATCAAGACAATTAAGGTGTAACTTTTTCTGCACTGAGAAGAGATCATTGCTTTTAAATGCAAATCCATGTGAAAATAATATGCTCAGGGGAAGGTATACAGAGGAGTCGTTCACCTCTGCGCAGGGAGGAAAGGAATGAGCTGGGGAGGAGCACACTACTGCCCTACTTTTACCTCCAAGTTTTCATGCTTGAGCTACATGATGCGTATGTGGCTAACAGATCACATATGCTTTGTGTGCCTAGCATGATTAATACTTTTTAAATAAAATTATAAAAATATAATTTATAAATGAGCATATTGTATCTTGAATACTCTAAATATTTTAAAAATACATGTTTTGAGCATTTAGGTTCATATTAACCTCTGTAAATACATCTCACGTATGTAATGTCTGTGTGAACCTGTATCAGCATGGTCTGGCTTTATGTTGATTCTCAGTGTAATAGCATCTTTCATTTATTTTGAGATTAAAAAGTGGCTTCTAAAACTGAGAAGGACAATAAAGGTGAATTTTAACTTCATTTTAAGTTGAGGAAATGTCTTGTATAAATGTTGCAGACAAAACTTCCTCAAAGTGTACTTCATGGCTATACTTTTATGTAAAAAGAATATTAGATGAGAAGTAAACAAACAGAAAAACATCTTTGTGCAAAAATGGTAGAAATGAAGGAAAAGCAACTGTGCTGAAATATAAAATGTTAGCACATGATTCTTAAAAGAAATAGAAAACTCTTACATACACAAATACACATTCATCAATGAAAATATACTACTCTTCAATGTATTAATACACTAATTTGGCTAACTAAAATATCACCGTACTTGAAATAATATGACGACATAGTAGCATAATGCAGCATCATTAGTTTCTGAAGAATAGACCACATGTAGTCTGCTTTTTTATATCTCATATCTCTGTGAATCCATCCTGAAGCAATAATCTAGGATTAACCTGCAAAGATGCTTATTTTGAGATTACTTTCTGAAGTCATGCTTCTACTATGAAAGAGAATGGTTAATAAAATTTAGTGACATAAAATTATGTGGTTTATGTTTACAAAGTAATATAGGATCATTTGAAATAATGGAAATATGAGTCTTACACTGTTAGTTTCAACCATTAATTTTATCAGACCCAGAAAATTCCTGCAGAAGTCGAAGGACTAATGATAAACATCACATTGTACAATTGTCCTATAAGATTTCTTCTTTAGGACTGGCCAAAGAGGTTGGCGGGTTAAAGCACCTTCTTAGACAGATGCAGGGACTGGGGTTCAATCCCTGGCATGTTGTGCCAGCCCCGCCCCTGGGGCACACTGAGAAAGCAACTGAGACTGGGCATGGTGGCGCACACCCGTAATCCCAGCATTACAAGGCTCATAACAGGAGGATCACTATGAGTCTATGCTGTGTAGTGAGACTCTGTAGACCCTGTACTAAGTACATTTAAAAAACTGACTTTTGCAGCCGGGCATTGTGGCTCACGCCTATAATCCCAGCACTCAGGAGGCTGAGGCAGGAGGATCGGTGTGAGTTTAAGACCAGCCTGGGCTACAAAAGTGAGCTCAAGGCCAGCCTGAACTGCATAGCGAGACCCTGTCTCAAAAAGACAAAAATAAATAAATAAATAAATAAATAAATAAATAAATAAATAAATAAATAAAATAATAATAAAATAAAAAAAATAAAAAACTGACTTTTTCTTTATACTTCATAGGTAAAAATTAGTGTATCCCTAGAGAAGAATTCCATATGAGTAATTCATAAAAAGAGTCAATTTTATTTATCTATAAATCATTTAGCATATTAATACTGAAGTTTGCTACAATTTGTTCTTTGTTTCATGGAGCCAATTATTTATTTTCAATAATGATTGAAAACTCTATTTTTCTGTGTTTACTGGAATAGCAATGCATTTCATTTTCCTAATGATGCTTTATTCTAAAATGGGACAGAGTAAGAGGAAAGCTGATTTATTTTATAAGCATTATCTTTACTCTGCCAAACTAAGAAAATCTCATACACTTTTAAATTATTACACATATGTAACCTGTCAGCTACCCATGTACAACTTTCCCAGTTCTGGGAATTTTGATGGAATATCTTTCTTCTTTTTACCATGCCTTGATGCTTTGAATGAAGGATTTTACATAATAATATATAATCAGTGAGGCCAAGCTGTCTAAATAAATAAAAAGAGAAAATTACAATAGTGCAATGAAGTTTGAGAGCTTTTCCCTCAAGTTTAAGACAAATATTCAATCAGTAGCTCACAGCTAAGTGATACTGCTACTACAGCTGCCCTGTGGAATTACTCAGGTGAGTGAACACAGCATTTTATACTGGTGATGGTTTTTAGAGATCAACTGCTCAATACTGTTGTTTCGTATTGAAGAATGTGAGCTTATTAGGATTTGTTCTTGCAAGATCACTGTGTCAGCTAGTGATGGAACAGTGGCAAAGTTACATCGTTGATTCATTTCTTTACAGCTTTCACATACTCATAGTACCTCTTATTAAGTCAAAAGCGAGTGGCTTCAAGTGAACATGGCATTGTCTCTTTGTACTCCAAATCTTGTGTCAGTATAAGAGAAACAGAAAATAAAGCAGGTGACCAACGAGTGAAAGCACTTCATGAATGGCAAGTTTTCTCTTGTTTCCTGACAGTCTGATCCTCAGATGCTCAGTCTAAAAGAACAGTGGACTGACTGCATGACACAGTCTATATCCCTATTCTAGCTATCCCAAAGTAGGAGGCCGTGGGGCCTTTACTATACTGTTATGAACCTCAATTTTGTAATCCAGCCAAATGTAAAATGACCTCTCCAAGGAGCCACTGTGCTTCTATCACTAAACCTTTCACACATGCCTGGCTTTCCCATTCCCTCCCTTCCTCCTTAGACTCATCTCTTCCTCTTCTAACCATTTGTCTACACAATAAGTTTGCATAACAGAAGTTCCTGCAGCTGCTATTTAAAAGCAAAAGACAAAATGCAAAGAGCAGTCCCTTATGAACATACCTGCAACTGCGCATGATTTTGACATTTCAGCCTAGTGTAGTGAACAGAAAGAGCAGCCATCTGTGGCCATGATGCTCTCCAGAGAAATCTCTGCTGCATACTAGTTTTAAATTTTAGAAATTGTATTTCAAAGAACTTGATTTGCTCCCTTGTAAGCAAAAGAAAACCACACTGGTAGCACAAAGATCACTGTACCTGACTCTCTAGAGACCAACATTTGCATATCCAGTTCCTACCATCTCAAACAACTTGAAATCACATTCTTTTAAGAATTTAATAAAAGTTTTACAGTTAGTGAGACAAAGAACAGACCAGATGAAGAAAAATGATGGCAAGGGAATTTTTCCTCCTAACAGGGTGTTATCTAAAATTACTAGCTTAGTCCAGGAGACTGTGGGGGCTTAGCGCTTCAAGTAAGTTCATAATTCTAATGGGTTTTGTACAACACAGGTTTTGAGAGTCCAGCCCTGCTCTCTCGCAAATGGGTAGAATTAATGAGTTTTGAATGAGTAGAACCATCACCACTGTGATTGTTAGTGTTATTGCTAATGATAAAATTGATCATTGTTTTATGTTTTAATATTTTTTGGCCCTCAGTCTCGCTGCTATCCTATGTTTATGATAATTAACTTGATGAAGTCCTAACTAAACCTGAAAAAAAACTCTATCATCTTTCAACATGCAACATGGCATGAAGTCCACATTCAGAGGGCTGCCACACTTTGTCACTAAGACACGCCTTTCAAAACTTTCATGTGAGTCATATAAAATGGAAAAGAGCAGTGTTCCCACAGCCTGCTGCTATGCAGTCTTACCACCAAATATAACAGTAAGTCCCGTCCTTGAGCAAATTTAACTCCTAAACTTTCATTCTTTTATATATACCTGAAGATGATAACCCTGATTTTTAAATTAAGTTTGTTTTTATTTACTTATTTATTTACTCATTTGATACAGGGCCTCACTATGCAGTTCAGACTCATCTCAGTCCTTGTGGGTCAGCTTTCTCAGCATTGAGATTCCAGGTGTGCACCACCACGTCCAGTTTCTGGGCTGCATGACACACCTGCGGTTCTGGGGCTAGCAGGAATGCTATGCCAGGGGTTGAATTTAGGTCCTTGTGCTGGTCAGGGAGACTCTTAGTCTGCCAAGTTGTCTCCTCAGCCTATTTATACATTTTAGATTAATATAATGATCACAGTCATCACAGGCAACGTTTACTTGTGTGTGACGTAACGTACTTGTTTTTTCCTTCCTACTTCCCTCCCCATCCTTTGACCCCTCTTCCCCTCCTTTTCTACAAAAGCTTCGTTTCTCTTTTTCCCCCTTCTTTTCCTTTTCTTCCTTTTCCCTGCTTTCCATTCCCCCTCCCTCTCTCTAGGTGCCCTTGCCACTGGAACATTTTCTTCTTATTTCACAATAACCATTATACATCATGGTCCTTATTTACCCATAAGGAAGGATAAACCTGAGAAAATTTTAAATAAATAGATGTGTCTCCTGACCACAGTCTTTAGCAAGATATACCAGATACTAATGTGTAAATGCCACATTATTTCTCAAAGGTATAGATACACACCATTTTATGTCAGGATGAAGGTTTTTGTCACTGGATGCACTAGATACAGGATTTCCAAGATTCTAAATTCAGTCAAAGCAGTTCACTTAGGTATATGTGCAAAAGTAGACAAGACTATGCCTTACTTAGAAACTCATCATCATTTTGTGTTTGAGAAAGCAATTGTTCTACCTAGAAATCTTCTTCTTCAGGGAAAAATAGTTCAGTGGATTAAAGTACCTGAAAGATGGATCTGCCATGCAGTCCACTGTCCCCAGGGCGCACAGAGGTGGCACCTGAGACTGGGTGTGGTGGCACACAGCTATAATCCCAGCTCCTGGGAGGCTGTAAACAGGAGGATCACTGTGAGCCCAATCTAGCAGTGACACCCTGAACACCCTGAAGACCTTCCCTAAAATATAAGAAAGAAAAAAAAAGACCTTGACCACCCAGCAGGAAAAAAAGGAAAAAAAAAATGCTTAATTACAATGCATGAAACACAGAGCTAGGTTGGTGAGACGAGCTTTAGGAGGCTTAGATTCAATAGCCTCCAACATCACAAGCTTCACTGGTGGCCCACTGCAATTGCAGAACATTTGACTGTATATGTATCTGCTTCCTGTTAGTCCAAAGAGAAGTATATTCTTTGCCTTTTTTTTTTCTAAGCAACATCAACAGGGAGGTAGGTCATGCCCACACACCGTACTCTGTAGAACGATTGTGAGGACAATATGCAATACGTCAACTTTCAAAGAAAAGAAAGGGGAAAAGAAAAAAAAATAATGTTGATTTAGAAGGGTTAATATTTAATTGTTTGATCAATCTTATATACCTATATGTATTAATCTAAACTGATCTGATGATGAAAATATGTAATATAACCCGTGTTAAATTTAAACAATATAAAAAAAAAGTCAAAGGAACCCCCCCCCCCAAAAAAAAAGCAATATTCTCCCTCTGTATCTCCTCTGGCCTTTCATATCAGTGAAAATATTTATCATTCTTTACTTCAAGTAAAAGAAATGATAATGGGAAATGTAATTGATACTTATTTTGCAAGGTAAAAAGGAGCAGTAAAGTATTTGAGACCTTCTGGTGCTTATTTAAAGCTATATCAATAGCTGACATTTGCCACTTAAGAAGGAATTCTAACAAGCTGCAGGCAGGGCAGACACAGCTTTCTATAGCAAAACCTGCTTCAAATCCTCAATCCGACATGATCAGTGACTCTTGCATAAACTGGGACAGGAACAATGGGACTAAGCAGCTGGGTCTTTTACCTTTTGGGGTGTGTGTGTGGCATGTGGCGGGGGTGCTGGTTCAGAAAGCAGAGCCTCAGCCACACTAAACATCTTTACCACCAAGCTGTACCTTTAGCACCTCTTATTCCTCTAACCAAAAAATTTATAGGCAGCTCAAAAATTAAGCATAAAAGGAAAGACCTTAAAAGCTCTACAGTAAAAGTGAAAATACTTTGACCTTAAAATACAGTCATACTATTTAAACATGGCATAAAAATTACTCAGGAAGAAAGTAATTATGACATCTTACTATGTTAAGAAAATTTTAGGAGCAAAACCCCAAATAATCCAGTTACTAATGAGCAATGGATTCGCACAGACACTATTATGTCTAACAAGCAGATGGGAAGCAATTCCATCTCACTATTCAGCAAAGGAATGCAAATAAAAATCACGGGAGACCTCTCACATCAGTTAAAGTAGCTGTTCTTAGGGGCTCAGTGTACAGCTCTTAGCAGAGTGCTCAACTCCTCTAGCAACTACCAACAAATCAGGAAATATGGGCCTGTGAAACTACTGAACAAGTGGCCATGTGAATTACTGGTGGAACTAAAAACTGACACAACTGTTCAGGAAAGCAATATAGAACATTTGCATAATTTTAAAGTCAGAACCATAGTACGAAGCAGTCACTGCACTTTAGGGTGTGGATTGCAAAGTGCTGAAAGCAGTATATTTGTATATCCATGTTTAAATAGCACTGTGCATGATGACCAAGAGGACAGCACAGACAAAATGTCCACTGAAGGATGAAAGAATAAACAAAATGTGGTATGAGCTAAAACGAAATATATCCAGACTTCAAGAGGAAGAAATTCTTGTCTGATGCTATCGTACGGATAAACCTTTAAGTCATTATGATAAGTGAAGTAAACCACTGGCAAAAAGACAAATACTGCATGATACTACTTATGTAAATATTTAAAGAGTTAAACAAAAAAGCAGAATGATGCTAACCATGTGGAAGGGAGAAGAAGAAAAGCGTGACTTTTGTTCACCTAGGAGAGCTGCAAGTTTACAAGATGAAAACTGTGATGACCTGTTGCATAGCAGTAAAGCTAGAATTACTGCTGAGATATACACTGAAAAGAGTTAAAATGGTAAGCTCCATGAGTCTTGTGCCACAGTAAAAATTTGGAATATTTCTATGTGACTTAAAGCATAGGCAAAATAAAAAATAGACAGAAAAACATTTAAAATTTATGACAAGAAATAAAACATTCATTATAGGGAGCTAATTCCTAAATTCACTGTTATTACAAATCAACACCAGAATGGTTATCATCCCAGTTTCAGGTAGAAAATATATGTAAAAGCACTAGACTAAGAAAAGTAAATAATCAATAAAAAGATGTTGAATTTCATTCTTAAAAAACAATAATAATAATAGTTACTATCGTTTACCTACAAGTATACCATATCCAGTGACAGTGATAGTAAGTATGAAAAATCTGCAGATCTTCCAGGACTACTTACAGGTGTAAAAAATAATGAAGCAATTTTGAAGGCCAATTTGCCAAAACCTTCTAATATTTAATTTTGTTAAATGTGTTTGATTGTTACAGGGTCTCACCTGGACTGTGTGACCCACTCAGCTCATTCTCGGGGTGGGGACTGGCATGGCATGTGGTGCTGGGGACTGAACTGCAGTCCCTGCCCTTGCCTAAGCTTGCCCAAATAGGCCCTTAAGTCTGCTGAACTATCTCACCTGGTCTCTAATATAAAAAATTAATGAAATTTTGGGTCAACAATTTCACCAGAAGAAATGTCTTTCACAGATAAACTTTTTAGATTTTCCAATTCTGTTTGTGTTTTATTTTCTGATAAAGTCTCATTATGTTGCAGAAACTATCTCCAAACTTGTAATCTGCCTGCCTTGGCTCTCAAGTAGCTGGCCATTGCCACTATACTCACCCACCTTTCAGGTCTTATAGTGAGAATTAAGTAAAATAATCCTTTGGAAACACCTGGCGCTGTGTTAGCTGTTAATATGTACTTGATAAGGGTGACTGCCATGGTTTAGATCTACAGTGTCGTCACTCAAGGCAAGCTCATATGTTCAGAGTATGTGATTTTGATAGGTGGATGAATCATGCAGGGTCTAACTTCATCAGCCAGTCAGTTCATTGCTGAGGTCATAATATGGTGACATCACGGCCTCACCAAAGGGAGCAGGTCTTGGTGGGGGGTGAACTTGCAGGCATTATCTGGTCCCAGCCCTTTGCTCTCAGGCTCTTTTGCTTTTGCTTCTCCCTTGTTGCCACCAGATGGAATCCTTACTCCCCCACAGCTGCCCACCATGTTTTTTTTCTGCTTCTCCACAGGCCCACAAGCAATGCAGCCAACTAACCATGGACTGAAACCTCTGAAGCTTTGAGCCCAAATCATTCTTTTCCTTTACATTCCTTATTACAGGTCGTTCATGGTAGCAGTGCAGAGCTGACCAACCCAATTGCTGACACCCTTTCTGTTTTCAAGAGGTTTCCCCAATGTCAACAAGAGTTACTCTGCTGAGAACCAATAGAAAGCTGAGGGGCAGAAAAGAGGCATGAGAGGACTTAGCAATGATTACATTTTGTCAAAATTTCTAACATAAGGATGTGCCACATTTATGTTTTAAGATGCCAATTCTAGTCACTAAGCCTCAGCCCAAGAACACTGATAAAATATCCACTATGCCTTTTTCTGAACTATAGTTTTCTCAAGAGAATCTTTTTTTTTTTTTTCAGAAGATTTCAAGATAAATAATATTTCTCATTTCTCTTTCTTAAATTCCCTTCTAGAGCTTTTGGAAAGCAAAATGAACACACCAAAACTGGCCATTCAGGAACCATGACAGTGAGCACTTAAAGGGAAGCCTATTGTTCTTGACTTCTCATCACTAAAGGCCCAGTTGCCCAGCTGTTCAAACTAGAAGCTACAAGAGCAGTTGGAGCTGTCAGAAAGTATTGCCCAGATAGGCATGACCTAAATGCCATGCCATCTGGGTGACTTTCTCCCCAAATGTCCTGCCAAGGCACTGATGTGGGCTAAACATTGGGCCCCAAAGATATGCCACGTCCTAAGCCATGCCCGAAGCTCTGGGGTCTGTGCGTATTAATATTTTTAGAAACAGATCTTGGTGGATGTGTTTAAGGAAATCTTGTTGGAGTATCCAGATGGGCCCTCCAGTCAATTGCAAATATCTTATAAGATATTTGCAGAGGAGAAACACCTGGGGAAAGCTGTGTTGAAATAGAGCCAGAGATTGGAGTAATGTCACCACAGATCAAGAAAATTAGTAATACCAGAAGGTGGTTGTGGTGGAAACCATGACCTTCCCCAGATTTTTCAGAGTGGCTAATTTTGAACTTGTGCCTTTATTTTGAACTCCTGGCCTCCCAGACTTTGCAACAATCACTCTACCTTCTTTTGAGCCACCAAATTTATGGTCAGTTGTGATGGCAGCCCTAAGAAGTACGTACATCTGTCTCAGGTAAGTCTATGAGTTGGGAACAAATACATGCTGCTCCTTTCTACTGCAGCACACATTTGTGTCATTGTTGTGACAGTCTGCATGCTGTCACAACACCTTATAGATGGCTGAAAACAAGCTTTGCTCTAGAGTACACTGTCAATGGGTCATTGCACCTTGCCTAAAGAATGTTTCCCTGTTCTGTAGTTCTATCACTTCAGACCCACCAGGCATGCACAGAATTTTCAGTCTTTTTACAAACAAAACTTGGGGCTGGAGGTATAGCTCCATAGTCTAAAACACCTGCATGGGCAAGTTTAGGAAGGCTCTAGGGACCACAGTTCGATTCCTCACACCCCAACTCATTCCAACCCTGTTCCCAGGGCAGGCTGAGCTGGCTATAAGCAAACAAACAAACAAATAAATAAATGCAAATCTTTCTAAAAGATGGAGCTTTCTGAAGCAGCAGCTACATTATTTCATCGTGCCCTATTGCTCCTGGATAGGAGAAAAAAAAAAAGAGGGGAAGAAAGAGGATCCAGGAAACTCTAGCTACTGAGTCTAAGGTCTGCAGAAATTTCATAGAACCTCTGACTAAATTATTCAAGACATCACAACATCAGAAAAACAATATTAAGCCAGGCGTGGTGGCGCACGCCTGTAATCCCAGCACTTGGGAGGCTGAGGCAGGAGGATTGGTGTGAGTTCGAGACCAGCCTGGGCTACAAAAGTGAGCTCAAGGCCAGCCTGAACTGCATAGTGAGACCCTGACTCAAAAAAAAAAAAAAAAAAAAAAAAAAAAAAAAAAAAAAAAAAAAAAAAAAGAAAGAAAAAAAAATAATATTAGAAAATGTGTAAGCCCTGATTATCCTCTCAAACACTAAATGTGTGCTTTAGTCTCTTATCATGATTTTAGTTCCAAAATCATCAATGTGAGGCCAGGGAGATAGCTCAGTAGAATGAGCACTTTCTTGGCAAACTCAAGGTCCAGAGTTCAATCCCCAGTACCGCCAAAAAAAAAAAAAAAAAAAATCATTAATGTGGCCATGATTTCTAATGGAAAGTGTTCAGGGCATGGCAGAGGGGAAAAACTTTGCATGGGAATTACTTTGAAAGATTCTTTTCCCCCAGGTGTCTTTAAAGTTGACACTGTCTTGGAGAAGCAGTAAGGATCCAAGTCTGTCACTAACCTCTGTAGACTTAGAAACTGGACTCTCAGCTTGGGAGGCTGGCCTCCTCTTACGAGCAGACTCACACTGTGGAAGGTCATGGGACTGCTGGACAGAGCCCAAATGCTGATTTCTTTCTTTTCATTGAGCACTGCAATCCCTACTCAGACTGCCATGCTCCCACCCACCTGACCTAGCGCTAGTTAGGCTCCAGGGGACTCGGCTGACTGTGCAACGTAACACTGGAAGCTGCTAGCAGAAGACTGCTTTGTGAGCATGGAGCCAGCATAAAATATAGACGGGAGTCTGTTAGTGGCATGATTAACATGACCTGAAAGTGTAACGTCAGTTTGTTCAGCGGCAGCTCTTCCTCTAGGAATGATATTTGAACATATGCTGTCAACTGTTTCTTTAATGATCCTTTATGTCAGTTCCAACTCTGAAGTTCTGCATCATCTGATTGTTCAGTAAATCCGCTCTTTATGAGGCACTGCATCTTAACGCTGATGCATTAAACAAAGATATTTTGGATTAGTTTACAGGGAAGCCTCTTATTAGGCTTATTTCCACATCTGTCCTTTTCCACTATACCATATGCAGGCATCACAGAACCTTTTGGAGTTCAGTGTGATTGTGGTATGAACCATGGACCAAATACAGCAGCAGAAACATAATAGTTGAACATTTAAAAATGTTCCTATATAACATAACCTACAATTTTTGATCATTTGACAAGGTGTCATTCATGGGTGCTAGGTACAACAGACACCTCATCACGATAACAGGATCCTGACGACATTTCTTTGTCAGGTAGCTCTTGATGTAAGGCCTGAATACTGATGTGTCTAAACAAGCACAAATATAGAACTCATGATGAGGTCCATCAGGATTGTAAAATCTTCTGAGAGTGAGTTTTCTAGAGCTGCCCTGCTTAAGAGATTTAAAGGAGACAGATCAAAGCATGTGTCACTGAAAATCCTCCTGATTGTCAAAAGAAAAAAGGTGAAACTGCAAATCCATTCAGTTGCATCCATTACTATAATGGCTTGCAATAGGTTAAGATGACAAAAATGAAGGGTGAGTAGTGCTGGGTCATAATAGTATTAGCCAAAGGCCATGTGTTCCAGGTATTGAATTTTTTTTTTTTACAGTAAGGATAGTTTTGTATCATTTTCATGATAGCTATGGCAACTGCCTTTATTTTTGAATGGCTGGTTTCCTGTCTATAGACACCTGAGTAATATGTCTATCTCAGGCTTCCATGAAGGTATTGAGAATGAATCAAAACTGCAGTGAGCATATTCCAGAAGATTTCATGTAGGCAGTAAAATCTACATTTCTGTTGAATTGGCAAGCACCATGTCAGGACAGTGAAAACAAAACCTGGGAGCTCACAGTGCATCCTCTCCTCCCTCACATTTCTTTTTTTCTCTTTTTTTCTTTTTTT
>PVJA010019060.1:0-39017 GCA_004027025.1 Myocastor coypus
GCCATCTGCATGTTGGTGGGCTGGAGGAGCCAGACTCTGGAGCAGGAGGATGAGAACCATAGAGCGAGAGGGATCTGGGATGCAGTGCTGATCCAAAAAGCAGTCACCGTATGTCTGCATTGGAAGGTGGCAGATGCTGGAAAACGAGACGGATGTCCGAGGGGCACAGAGAAAACCACCATACCTACCCAAGGAGACTGGAGGTCTTCAAGATGGCTGGGCTTCCTTTTTCTTTCTTTGTTTCGTTAAGGTACACACCTACTGGCTGGTGCCCCCCAGACTTGGTCTGGGTCTCTGCCCCTCAGTTTGCTGGCCTCTATGTCCTTCATTCCCAAATACATCCAGAGCTTTGATTTATTAATCAGCTGCTTGTTTATTCCAGTCAAATAGGTACAACACAATCAGCAGTCCTGCAAGATTCAAAGGATGCCTTACACGCGTTTCTATTTAAATTTGAAAAGGAAAACACATTCAAACAATAATTATCCTCATTAACACAGTGATCATTAATTTAAAATTTTTAAATGTATTGTGAGGCTAAAGGACCACACACAACAAATGTGTCAAGACACCAAAATAACTTCTTCATAGCATATTCTTACAGAAAAGAAACGGTCCTTTGTTATTACAAGGTACATCCTACCTTTGCGGGTGATTTCTTCTTAATCTTCACTATTCGTGAGATTCCATGGAAGCTTTAGTATTGGAAGATTAAACAAAGGTTGTGTGACCTTCTAATGAAAGTGGGGTATCTGGGTCCTTATCTGGGTCCTTTAAATAAGGAAGTTTACAAAATGAAAATCAGTGCTAAGTGGATAAATGTTGACGATTAAAATGCTTTGGAGGAGGCTTACAGTAAATTCTTATAGCTTGATAGATGTTGAGATGTTCAGTATCTGTACAAATAGATTATTTGTGTATTTTAATTATTCATTGGCATGAAAGCCTTTGGACAAAACCAAATTGTTATTCTTATGTTTTTAAGTGTTCTACATGGGCACCTGGGTTACTTAAAGTGAGACTTAGAATGGATTCCTTCCCACCTCACTCTCTTTGAGAAAGAGCTGGACTAAATAGAAAAGTGATTTTCATGATGATGTTGAGTTGCCTCCAACTTTGTTGATAAATAAGTAAAGTAGTTTTTAAATGTTTCACCTGGTACTTGGGAATAGTGGGATTAAATAAATTTGTTAGATTATGTAAAGCTGTAATCTGTAGAGCATGAGAAAGCATTACCCATTTAAGAGTTCAAAATTTTTGAACCTACTTAAAATTTTTGCCCCTCCCCCGAGATTATCCTATGAAATTGTCCAATTAATTTGAACATTTCTCTTTGCTGGCTGTCCTACTACCTGTTTAACATCTGTTCTTGTTTAGATCAAGTATAAATGCAATGAAGAAAGAACTCAATCTGTTCATGTAGGAAAATTTTCAGCGCAAAGTATATGTCAATAACTATCCAGTGCACATAAGAATCCAGTTTGGAGTTTGACTCATGCTTATATGCACAAGAAACTCTATCCCAGTGGTTCTCAACCTTTCTAATGCCGTGACCCTGCAATAGAGTTTCTCATGTTGCAGTGACCCCAAACCAAAAAATAATTTTGGTGGCTACTTCAAAACTGTAATTTTGCTACAGTTATGATTCGGAATGGCTTCAGGTGACCCCTGTGTTTTGGTCGTTCGACCCCCGCCGGGGTCGCGACCCACAGGTTGAGAACTGCTGCTCTGTCACATGTTTTCTACTGTAAATTTCCTGCTTTTACACTTACAGAATTGTTCGCATATTTGTTGCATGTGGCAACATTTCAAGTGCATTCCTGAAAGGCAGCAACAGAAGGGACGTTCCGTCTGAGTCCCTTTCAATGTCTGATGCTTTTTATTGAAATGGAAATTATGAAACCTGGAAATGTAGTCTTTAAAATATTCGTGTGTTTTTTCAGTGGCATTCTTCAGAATAGATGTTTTTGATGATCGTTAGTGTAAACATAGTGACAGAAAACTTCTTATTTTAGCTTTTAGGAAACACAGAAGCTGGTTACAAATAGGTTGTCTAACACACACAGAAAGTACTGGATGGAGCAGCTGTTTTAAAAGCATATTGTGCCTTTTAGTTTACCCTGAACAATACTGGTAAGAACTTGAATATATATGTTAGATATTCAGTAATGAATTCTTTAGTGTGCCAACTAAAAATGAAAAAAAAAATATGGGGGCAGAATTACTAATTAAAGAAGAGTTGTCTTTCCCATTGGGCATCCCAGAATATTTAGACCTAAAATAGACACTGTGGATTATTGCTACAGTTGCCAAACTTTGCAATTATTTAAAAGTTGGACAACTCCATGGATATTTTATTAAAATGGTCATGTCTTGCATGAAATTTACAAAAGCACTTTGAAGTAACAAACAGAGCAGTGCTCATTATTAGCCAGAGTTATAGGTAATTCCATTTTCTGTTTGTTTTGCTTTGCTTTCTAGTTTTGCAGCAGGCGAGATTGGACCAAGAGGTTTTTTTTTTTTTTTCTTCGCTGAGCTGCATGTTCAGCACCTTTATAATTTTTTATTCTGAGGCAGGTTATGCTGTCCTGCTAAGTCACCAAGTTACAGTGAAACTTGGGTGCATTTGGGAGCCTCCTCCTTCAGCTTGCCAGAGTGTGAGGTGTGTGACTTGCCCTGGTGGCCCAATAGAACTCTGTGGCTGAGGACACCAGTGTTCAGGGTCTTGCCTCAGTATGAGAACACAACTAGAAATTCCATCTTTTCCACTGTCCCCGAGATTCCCTTCCTCCTAGCAACTCACTAGGCAGCTAGGGAGAGGGATCAGAAAGGGGAAATTTGGCCACAGAAACAATCATCTTGGAGAATTTCTTTGTAAATGTGGATTTAAGAACTTCTAGGCTGGGGAGATAGGTCAGCAGCATAACGGCCTGGCTGGCAGGTGCAAGGACCTGAGTTTGTTCCCTGGCACTACAATCAGTCAATCAATCAATCAATCAATCAATCAAATCTACTTTCACCTGCCCATTACTTGGTAAGAATAAAGCACCAGCATGGTGCTTGCCGTGGGCTCGACACGCCTCTCCTGCCTAGAGGCACCAGTTTTCCCCGCTGACGGAATTCTTTCTGGACCTCATGCAGGGCCAAGATGTCCTAGTGGAGTGACATAAATTAAGGCCAACATAGCGACAAGGCTCTCAAATTTGATTATCATAAATATTGTAGTGTGAAAAAGGTAGGCTACGATAAAAGTATTCTACAGGTAAATAGGCTGATTGCTCGCTAAAAAGTATGTGAATGAATTAACAACTTATTATTTCTGCTACAAAGGCCCACATATCTGGAAAAAGAAATATTAAATTAAGAATCAGTAAGCTCCTATCTTAAATGAAAAATAGATGATGAAGTAACACTGACACTGGGATATTGGAATTATGTGAAAAAGTATATTAAAATAACTAGCACAAAGAATTCAGTATACAAGTAAAATTTCTGTTCAACATTTATAATAAAATATGCAACCTGGGGGTTGGAAAGATAGCTCTGTGGCACAAGTGCCTGCCTGGCAAGTGTAAGGTCATGAGTTCAAACCCCAGTCCTGCAAAAAAATAAATAAATAAAAAATAAATAAATTTTATTTAATTAATTAAAACACTAATGGGAATAATAAAAAGAAAATATTCAACAACATACACCCGTGAGGCTTTCTGGATGGGTCCACTGAGCCGTTGAGTGGGACCAACTCTACTTATTTCTATTCTGAAATCATAGAAAGTAGGAAGAAGTGGCACAATTTTTCTCAAACACTGAAGAAAAGAACGGCGCATTGTAATCTGTATGTGGAGCGAGCAGAACAAAGGAAAACCACTATTATGTTGAGGAAATGACCTATCTCACACAATGCCTGAAATTACAAGTCTCAAAGAGAAATAATACCATATGCTCTGAGAACCTTGGTTTATCACAAAGACATTGGCTTAAAAATCAGGAGTGATTAAATTACTATCTGATAAAACAGATTTGTTAGAAAAAGAGGGACATTGCATAACAGCGGAAGAGTCTTTCCCCAGTAAGGACACAACCTGAATGTGTGCGAGAAACAAGAGTCTGAAAAGGCGTGAAACAGCTGAAATGAGAAATAGAGAAGTCAGTTCGAAGACTTTGTCATCCCTGTCCCGAAACAGATAAAGACACTAAAGCAGAGCATGCAAACTAAAAACCAGAACAGCATGAATGTAGATGGTCATAGCTACGTGGCCAGGCAACACGATCCGCTCGGGAGAAGAAAGTACTGGCCCAGCAGCTGTAGCACACATACTTATTTTTCAAGGGGTCATGAGCCATTTATCAAGATAGACTCTATCTTTAGCAAGAAAAAACAAAGTTCTAAATATTTTTAAAGGGGCTGGGGAGATAGCTCCGAGGCACAAGTGCCTGCTGGGCAAGTGCAAGGTCGTGAGTTCGAACCCTGGTCCCACAAAAAAAAAAAAAAAAACTAAATATTTTTAAAAATGCCTGAGGAGGGGGACCCCCCACTTGGGAGCCCCCCTCCTGCTCCTTTCTTGCACAGGAGCTTCCTTTCTCCTAATAAATACGTTCTGCTCATAACCTCCATTTGTTTCTAAAATTTTCTTCAGTTTTAGAGAACCGGAACTCATCCCGAGTACTTTTCATGTTGGGAGATCACATTTCCCCTATTAAAATAAATAAATAAAATAAAAAATAAAAATGCCTGAGGCTGGGATTCTAGCTCAGTTGTATAGCGCATTTGCTTAGCACGTTCAAGTAGTTGCTTCAATTTCTAGCACTAGAAAAATAAATCGACCTGATTTAGAGCACATTCTCTGACCACAGTGAATTCAAATGAGAATTTAATAGCATAATAACAAAAGAAAGTCACTACACATTTAACAAATAAATGTGCTTAGAAATAAATGTCAGAGGAAAAGCCAAAGGAAATGTAAAATATTCAGAACTGGATGAAAAAGGAAAAGAGCTTTGAAAAATATGTAGCCTTCTACCAGATCCATGCTAGTTTAAATTATAAAGCATGAAAAATAAAATCAGTGATATATATTCTCACCTCAAGGAAAAAGCAAGAGGACAAAGTCAATGTTGAAAAAACATAAAGAGAGGAAATATAAAGAACAAAGGGCCAATAAAACTGAAAGCAAGAAGCTGTAAATATAATGAAAGAAATACAAAGTTGGTTCCTCAGAAACACAATCAGCAACATTCATAAACGTCTGGAAAAACTACGAAAATAGAGAAATGACACAAATCATCACTACAATGTCATGAGATTATTACTACAAATTACACACCAATTAAAAGAGGAAATAAAAATGCAAAATATTTACGCTAGTAGATTTAGCAGCCTAGAAGGAAGACACTATTTCCCCAGTATTGCACCAAGAGGGACTAAACATTAAAGAACCTGTCATTTGGGGAAAATATTTTTATTTTCTGCAAAGATTAAGCATATATGTTCCATGCAAATCAACAGTTACAAACTGAGAATTTTATCTCAGAGAAAGAAATTGTCAGACAAAAACCTACATATAAATGTATGTTTTATTTGCAGTAGTCAAAAAATGGAAGGAATTTGTGGATCCCTCACTGGATGAATGATTAAACAATCTTGGAACACACAAACTACGGAATTGTCCAAAGGATAAAAAGAGCAAACTAGGAATACTTAAAGCTTTCGCTATGAAACTTGTGTTCAGTGAATAGGCTGCTTATATTGGGTCCGTTTACATTTTATGTTGAAATACAGAATTTTAAGAGTGAGAAAAAAAAAAATGAGTGCTCATCTGAAAGAAAACAATGCATATGCTTGTAAAACACGCATGCTTTGCAAAGCCCCAGTTATCATGTTTTCATACATTGAGCCCACCTTGGCAGACAGCGCAGAGGTGAGCCGTGTCCATCAAGTTGTGCTCAGTTGGTGCATCACACATGGAAGAGACGGAGAGTGTGTTTTGATTGGCTGTGCAAAAATAAACATGGTTGCCCCTACCTTTTATCATTCCAGAAAATTGCTGTGACTGTGTCAGTGGGATTTTATTTCCAACCTGGAGGTAAAATAAGCACTCGAAACCTTCCTTGGAATCCCAGCCCTAGTCACTTGATAAACTCTCAAGGTTATTCCACTTCTTGCCAGCACTTGGTTACTGAACCCCTGGTGCACGCACAAGGAAGGCTCTGAAACCACATTTGGGTCAACTAATCTGTTTTTTAAAGGCATGAAATCAAGAGTCTTAATCACATTATTGATGCCTGACCATTCTGTTTCAATTCCAAAGCTGTCTAGTGAAACTAATGAACCATCTTGGTGGCTGCAAAGCAGATCCAGGGTCTCCCCGGCCAGTTGTGAAATGTGAGCACATTTCCTTTTATTGCCCATAAATCTTCTCCAGTTTTATATTCACAGTAGGCTTAAACACCTAAATCCATATCAGTGACTGCAGCAGTGCTCTGGATGTTTGGGATTAATAGTAGCGTTAAGTGTGTCTCCTATATTTAAAAAACATATTTTCAGTGCCGTCTAACCTTAATTACAGTAAATCAGACCATAGCCAGTGACAAGGCTGATAAATGTCACTGTCTTTTTTCCAGTATGTGTCATAATAACTCTGCATACAGCCTCATGAAGTAGTGTTTTGGAGAGTGATGGAGCTAGAGCTAAATACTCGAGCGCCAGGCTTTGAAGCTAATACTGGTTTTGACACGAAACCAAGGCATGACAGGCACTGGACGAGTAAAGCCTGAGCCAACTTCTCGGTGTGGAGAACGTGATTTGGCCGCCGTGCGGATGGAGGCTATGAGTCAGACTCTGATTTCAAGTGCAATTTCATGGGGTGATCAATATGCTGGTCTTAATATGGGTCTTTGGAGACATTATAAAAGATGAGAAGAAAAGGGAGACAGTTGTGTCCAAAGTCAGCAGAGTCTTGAGTCTATAATTGAAACTCAGGCAATAAACATTGTTGTAAATGTGGATAAGGGAGGCAAAAGCCACAAGGATCTTTCTTCAGACAGCCACTTTAAGATGAGACAGGAAAAATGCAGACAGGATGCAGATAATGAATTAAAAGAATAGAAGTGAAAGAAAAATTGCTGGACTCCAGCTGTAAAGACTTAACGTAACCCTCGGCAGGGTATGGTAGTTTCAGAGAGTGGTAACTAGCTCATTCTACTGAGTGAGAATGAAATCAGAGTTAGTTCTTCTGAACGTGTCCACCCATGTACTGGCCGTGTGCCTTGTTTTTCTGTATGGTGATGTGGACTAGGTGGGAAATCTGCATGCCAGTAACTGTTTTCTTTCCCACAATTCTGTTCTCTGCCTCTCAGCTTTGGCAGGGAGTACCACTTCAGTATAAATCTACTTGCTTTATTAAATCAGTTTTCATTTAGCACTAGCATTTTTTGAGGGAAAAGAAAGGCTGTTAGTAGCCTGGAATGAATTCTTCTTAATGAGGTTTCAGTGGCCATAGAGAGTTTTGGTACTGTTCTGAGTTATAGTCACGGAAGAAGAGGACCAGCCAGGCTAATACTGAGATGGCCCAGGATTTATAGCTCTACTGGAGCCTCCATCCTAATATTTTTTCTAAAAATATACTAATAATTATAAAAATGACCACCATATACTATCTCAATAATGATAGCAATAGTAGTCACTATTTCATATCTAAATTTGTTATATACAGGTGGCTCTAATATGTGCTGTATATGTTTTACTCATTTTAATCTAACTACCAGTCCTACAATATAGGTCTTATTTCCTGCAGTGTACAAGCCAAAGTCTGAGAGATTCAGAAAGTCATCCAAAGTTCTGCGCAGTGTCACAAACAAATGTTACCACAGCTTTGTAATCTGAAAATATGGATTCATTTTACATATTTCCCGCTGGTTTAAGGCCTGTTATACCTTCCATTCTTTTATCATGAACACACTCTAAGGTAATAGAGTGAAAATTATGTAAGTGTTATTAAGAGAATGCTTTACATATTTTTAAGTCAGAAAGCAAGGGCCCAAACCAATGTGACAATGCAGGACATTTGTGAAAGGAAGGTCTGCTTAAATGCTTAGTGGGTGAGAAGAAAGGAGACCATGGCGAGAAAGGAAATCCCCCCCCTCCCCATTTTGTTTCTCTTTCTTACTCACAGTCTTTGATATTAGTGCATATTACAAGATAAGACGAGACAGGCTGCTTCCTAAGAGGATCAAATTTTCATCAGAGCTTCGAGCTCGAGATTTTTCTAATAATGCAATAGTAGCTAAAGATGAGCTAATCATCGTTAGCTTATTTATTGTATTGTCCAAAGTAGAAATAATAATAGTAATGTCCTATTTTGTGTTAAGGATTCGCTGTGCCTCGAAGATCCCAGTCTATACTTTTTCTTATTTTGTCCGTTCTAATCCTGCTATGAGCCCAGTGACAAAAACTGGAAAAATATTTTCAGAAAGCAAGAGTCCCTAGACATCATTGTCCCAAAGTGTGGAATCAGTGCTGCTTCCAAATGAAGTTCTAGGTTTCTGGAAAATAAATCCAATGGCAAATGATGAGTGGTAGTAGGGCCTTGCTAACCAAGGCTGAGCTCAAGGTCCATGGCTAACCCGGTGGAGCACGGGAGCTTGGTGCGACCCAACGCATCCATTACCTGACGCAGCAGGTCAATATTTCAAGGCAAAAGATAAAGGCACTGGACGTGAGGGGAGGAGATGATGTGGAATTTTGAGTAAGGGCACCGGGTGAGCAGTTCTGCCCACAGGCAAGGGCCTCTGTGTGGGTCTGTGGTGCTCTTGAGTGAGACAATGTGGTCATTGCTCTTTCCCAGAGAGTCACTGAGATCACACCAAGGCTTAATTCTAACATAAGATGGCAAGTGTTAAAGCAGCTGCTCTTAATTTATGCAGAAAGAAGGATTTCCTGGAAAGGACTGATACCTGAAATGAATCTTAAAATATAAGTTAGTTTATAAAGGAAATTAAGGTCTCCTCTCTAGCAATAAGTCAGACTAAATATGACCACATGAAATGACTAAAATGTTTGATAAGATACTAAAAGCATCATTTTAAATGAATCATTGATTTTATACAGAATGAATTCTGCATAGTTTATATTCAAAGTAAGGACAAATCCTGCTACTCTTTTTTTTTTTTTTTTTTCAAATCATATATGTATTTTTTTATTTTCTCCCATCTGAACATCCTAAGTGCTGGGATTATAGGTGTGTGTCACCACACATGTTTTTGGTGGCCTTCTCAGAACTGGGGAGGCTGAGACAGGAGGATCACTATGAGTCCGAGCTGTATTGCGGGACACTGTATTACCCAAGGAAAGAAAAATGGCTGGTGAGATGGCTCAGCAGTCTAAAGCACCTGCTTAGGCAAGCTTAGGCAACCTCGGGGGCAGCGATTTGATCCCTGGCACTACATGCTGCTCCAGCCCCACCCCAAGGGCAGGCTCAGCCAGCCATAAGTTAAAAAAAATGAATGAAAGAAAGAAGGATTTACTTTTTAAAAAGAGTTGAAAGATAGAAGAGAGCAGACACCAATAAAAGTATAAGGAAGCTGACTGCACCATTCTCTAACAACCACTCCAAAGATATTGAAGAGAATAAAATGCCAAATGAGAAAAAAATAAAGCAATATTGTTTTAAAAATCAATGAATTATAAGGCAATGCACAAAAATGAATTAAGATCTCATAGGAACCTGAATGAGAAATTCTTAGAAGAGGATACCGAGAACCAACCCAATAGGAATCCTTACAATGTAAAAGTGAAAACAAACTTAAGACACTCCTGTGAAAAACTTCACCAGCAGACGAGATCAAGCAGAAAATATAATTTCAGTATTCATATTCACAGATAAGGTCCACAAATTATTCTCTTCAGAACTAATAAGAAAGTAAGGCATTATGAGAAAAATATGGAAGGCAAGACGTGTAAGGTTTTGGACTACATATGTGTGCTAACATAGCAAGTACCGGCACAAAAGATCTAATACAAAAACATCAGCAGCTATGGCCCCAAATCTTGAGAAGGACTAGATGAACAGACATGGCAAGAGACAACCCCCCCATGTCGCGTTAGAGCTACAGCGCTAGGCGGACAGGACCACGAAAACCTGCTGTGAGAGCTGTGAGCAGAAATGTCACGTTCTGGCTCATTTTGAAAACCATTTTTATGATTAATCAAAATCCTGTGGAGAGCTCAAATGCTGGTTGTTATTCATAAACACATCTTACTTTTTCCTTCCTGTTTTGTTGTTTTATTAAGAAATATGTTCACTTGAGTGTAGCATCTTTCCGTGTATCGCTTCTGGCAAAGGAAAAGTTACTCGTGGACAATGATGGATGGCAGCGGGATGGGAACTTACTCTTCACTGAGCAGAGACTCATGGACAACCATGCTTCTATACCTGCTAGATGAAATTACAGCTGTATTTTTTGAAATGTGCCTGGGGTACATAAATTTTGAGTAGTCTACTGCATAAAACTTTAAGATTTAACAGTAGAAAATCAGAGAAAATAGAAAGTATATTAATCCCACTTGAAGCTTTTATTTGTCACATAATCTTTGGATTCCTGAAAGTCATTTCATACATATTTTTGAAAGCATTGCTCCTGGTGTTTATTCTGTGTTTATTTGGCATAGGCATGTCTATATTTTTAGTGAAAGTAGTTTTTGATGAAAGAAAACTTCTTTTAAGCAATGGTATGGCAGTGAAGAGGCATGGTATGCTTTTTGCATGTAGTATTAACAATTCTTAAAATAAAAATCACTCTGTTCTAGGAACAGAATTTTTAAAAATTTGCATATGTACTACTTTTAAACAGCTTTTCTTAATGAATAAAATATATCTAAAAATAAAGAAAATACTTTATTTGCTGTTTCTTTGCTTTAGGTTTTTTTTTTTTGCTATTATTATCATTACTACTATTACTATTTATTATTATTATTATTATTATTATTATTATTATTATTATTATTATTATTATTTTGTACAGGATATCAAACTTGCCAGGCAGGTGCTGAGCTACCTCTCCAGCCCAAGAGGACTGGTTAAAGTTTTTCTTTAACCAGTTTAGTAAGCTTGATGAAAAGAGGCTTTTTCCCCCCCTTCAGGCTACGTTTCACTCCATAATTCCCATGAAAGTCTCTTTAAAAAATCCTTCAGGGCTCCTCCGTTGTAAATAAACTCAGAAATGCACGTCTACCTGTGAGAAGTGTTTTGGGACTGCAAGCAACGGGGCCAACATTTGGAATGGGCACGCGGCCCTCGGGTGCCCCAGGATCTGCCTGTCTCCTTGTCCCTGGAGATGGTAGGTGCCTCAACATCAGCTGACAGGTGAGCATATCCTAGTGCCTCCTGCTGCACCAGGATTGTCTTTAGAACTCTTGTTAGTCAAATTAGATGATTATGTTTCCCAAAATTTCATCCTGAATACATATTAGGAAATCAAGTAGGAGACACATTTACGGAGAACTGGAACCCCTGACTTACAGACGGAAGCTATTATGTCCTTATCTGGAAGCGGCAGAAGGTGAACACAAGGAGGAGAGATCACCTGTGAGTTATGGAAAACACGTATCCTTCTGTACTGCGTTGCACAAATATTTGCACTGCTGGTCAGCCTACATACTTGGTCTCATTGAATTTCTGGAAAGGTTCGATGCGGTAGCAGCTATTCTGATCTTGTGCTTAGAATTTAAATCATCGCCAAAATTTGCATTTCGGTGCATATATGAAAGCGAAACATTATATAAAACCTAAGCAAGCTTCTCAAAATAGCAGAGTGCTCAGTACCATCTCACAGATTCTCCAAAGTAAAGTGCCTAGAGCCTGGAAAACAACAGTCTGGAGGGGATCCAAAGGGCGAGCAGGGCGAGCAGGGCACACAGGAACCACGAGGGAACTGACAGTGGAGAAGAGTAAAATAGGATCCGTTGCTGCAGCACAAACGGCACAGCCCTGTGGATCCGAGGACGCGTGGTGCAAGTACAGCAGCTGTGGTGCGGCCCTGTGGGGCAGCAGAAGCAGCTTTGCTCCTCCCTGGGAGACTGAGGCCTGACCTGGAGCCAGAGACTTGTTCAGACAGACAGGAGGGGCAGCACAAGACACTTTCCTGAGCACACCCTGCCCGCAAATTAGTTGCTGGTGAGTGAACTAATTAGGTGCCCTGCACAACATCTTAGAGGAGTAGCAGAGGGTGGACAGGATAGCCATTCGACTCTGAAGGATTCAGGGCTTAAGTGCCGTCAGCAGGATAGCTCCAGGGTCACTTCACTGGCGGTCCCTGAGTGGAAACATGGAGGGCTTTCTAGTCACAGCGATAACCAGCTGTTAGACAGTAGAGTTAGGGGAATTCTGCTGAGAAGTCAGAGCTGGGACCACCTTGACTCCATTCTGCCAGTGCTGGTCTTAACCTTAGCTACAATGGACTGACAGAAGCCTCCTTGTCTCTGACAACTAGTGGGGCAAGCAGGCAAAATGTCTTGGCCAGCAGTGGGTCAAGGACACCCCACCTGCCCTTCAGTCAGAGGCGTAAGAAGGCAAGTGCACCACCCCCATGCTGTGGCCAACGTGTGAGAAGAGTCAGTGGTGTGGCCAAAATCTGCCCCATGCCCAACTGCAATCCTACTGGAGACTTGGTGGTGCTACTCAGAGCAGATTCCAACTCTGACCGTGAACTGGAGCACTAGGGGATTTCTTTTTGAAGGGTAGTCATTTAGTTTTTTATTTTATTGTTTGGTTTGCTTTCTTTCTCTTTCCTCAACGTTCTTTTGTATTTTCTGATATGCCTATATGAAAATATATATATATATATATTTCTTTCACATACCTCTATGAATGGAAATTTATAGAAGGCCATTCCAGGTCCTCATCTTGTTCTGGAAAGTTTATATTTGTAATCCGAGGGATAAGTTGTTGGAATACCAGTCTACTATATCCAGTGCAACCCATGGTGAGGAGAAAAACATTGAAGCATATTTTGTAATTTTGCCAAGTGCATCTAAGTCCAGCCATGATCACAGCTCCCCAGAACAAAGGCTTCAATCTAAGGCTGACCTTGAGTTTTATTCATTCAAGAAGAAGGGAGTGGCTTGAGGATAAGTGACTGTGAGAGTGGCAGGAAGCAGGTGAGGGCCATGAATTGGGCTAGGTCAGAGGCCTGCATTCACCTCTGCAATGTGCAGAGAGGAAGATATGCAGAGAGTAATCTGCATGACACAGTTAATGTATTATCTATCATTTTGGGGTTGGTGTTTCTGCTCTAATGCACAATCTTTCAAGAAACAGGAAGTCATAGCCTCTTTTTTTTTTTTTTTTTTTTTTCCAACCAGGACAGAATAATATAGTGTTTTATTTTTTTGTTGTTTTTTTCTTTTTTAAATTACTTTTAATAAGAAATAACAATATGATTGTTTCAAAACATGTTAGTAGTACATTCACAATAATTGACACATTGCGTATTGTTGTCCTCATAGTAGTTATACAGAGTACAGGGTATAGACATGATAAATATTCTAATCAATATTGGTAAGGAAATAAAAAAAAAAGAAAAAAATTTCTTGTCTTTGAACTGAGAGGAAGTAGTTGTGTACATAGTTCAATGTTCCATAATTGCATTGGGGTACCAGTGAAACCAGCAATGTTGGAGCCTGGTGATTTAAGCCTCTTATAGCTCATCATATTAATCTAGTTCTGTGTTTTATGCCTCATAAGTAAGCTTTTCCTCTGGGTGATCAAGAGCAAGTTAAAGCAAAACCTGTATAACAAAACATTCCTCTTTTGTATCTTCCAAGGTCAAATCCCCTCAGGATTAACTTTGGAACCATGTACAGTGCTTTGTAGAACTGTGTCAGTGACAGCCTTGAGGATGAGTCATGGCCATTGCTTGACCAGTTTGCTTTCTATGAAAGCCTGAGAGAATGTTTTTTTTCTGTAGGTGACTCTCCTTAGACTCACTATATTTCATTTATCCCTTTCCTCTGAGGTCCCATAATCTCCTTGACCAGAAACATAACCTATATCTTGAGGATCAATCTCTACCAATAGCATGGAGCACTGACTCTTCATCCTGTTTCAATCCAGCTCACTCTAGGGAGTAGCAGCTGGGAAAACCTGCCATCTTCAAAGACTACCAGGAACACCTCTGCTAGACTGATGTGCATTGCTTAAAGCCAACTGAAAGCATAAGGAATGTCCTAGCTAGGACACCGTACATATGAATACATGGGAATGGGGTCAGGCTGAGCCAAAATGGAAACAATTGCTCCTCTTTGAAGGAGAGTTGCCTAGGTGGTGCTCCACAGAAATTTTCTCTACTCTTTCTAGTTTATTTTACTATTTTTTTTTTTGTTTTTTTCTTCATTTTTTTCTCTACTGTTCTCTTCTTTAGCTTCCTAAAAATTTGGTGTTCTACCTCAGTCCTTTAGCCTCGCATCTTCTACATTTTCCCACAGTTATTGCTGTGCTTTGGTCTCTATCCCTCCCCACAAGATAAAATCACTCTACCGAGGAGAACTTATTCTGTATGAGGTGCAGATCTATGTTGGATGTTCTTATATAACTATAGTTTGTGATCTTATGGTTAGAAATACAAAATTAGTAGTTGGCACAGAAGGTCAATTTCCAGGCTATGCTTAATGATTCTGTTATTAATTGTACTACTAAAATAAGGATGTCAGGGGGCTTTCGGTTACTTCAGTAGTTAAAGCACCTACATGGGCAATACCTGTCAGGTATAGGGGACAGCATTTCATCCCTACCCTCATCATTAAGGCAGCATGAACCAGCCTATAAATAATAAATAAATAAATAAATAAATAAATAAATAATGAAACAAGGGTGCCATACATGCTGTAATCAGTTGTTCATCCGTGTATGAAAACACTATGATAATGCGAAGTCATAATTATCCCCATAGTGTAGTACCAAAAGTTTGAGTGCTAAGTCCAATATATACAAATAAGACCTTGGGGCAGACAAAACATCTAAATGACATTTCAGAGAAATATATATATATATATATATATATATATATATATATATATATCCTGTAGCATGCTCAATACCACTAAGAAAGCTATTTAAAATAAGACACACAAAACACATTGTATTTCAAATATTCCTTAGCTGTGTTTCCTGATGGATTCGAAGTAGTACACATTATCATTGTATCAATACAAAGACAGAAGATAAATGCATAACATTACAATTTGTATTTAACCATTTCATAGCTCCTAATGCCAAAATCTCAGAGGCCTTATTCCTTCGATGTATTTTCACAGCTTTTATGAAGTTCACATAATACCATTTGGTGCCTCTGAAATGCACTTCCCCTTAGTCTTAGTAGAACTGTTGCATATATAAAACCGAATATATGATAACATCTTAGGAATAATTGGAAAAATGGGAGAATATTCAAAACATCATTTGGGGAAATTGCTATATTTCTGCAGGGAACTGAGCTCCTTCTGTCGTACCTTGTGCAAATGTCAAATCCCAGTGAAAATACAAATTCTCTGTTCAGTTCAATTTCAGTTGACAGTTACACTTTCCTGTTTTGTACTATATTTAACCTGTTTACAGTTACCTGTATCAGTTACTCTAAAGTAATTATTTTACTACTCCTTTCATCATTAGAGGTTTCAAACTTTGGATGAAAAATTATATGATTAAAAACTAAACACAAAAATACATTCTTTGAAAATTACATTTAAAAGTCCAGGGAAATACTGTTATTCTGAGAACTTGTAATGGATCTTTTAGGTGAGAATGAGCTAAAAACATACATTCACAATCCACGATGCAGAAATCACTGACACATTATCATTTTGGGTTTCTACACAGCAGAGACATAGAATTTGCTTTTCTTTTAAAAGTAATTCAGGATCTGAGGATGATGATAATATTCAGAGAAACCGAATTAAAACACAAGTGAGTTTCAGAATAAGAGAAATAGTAACAAAGATAGAGCATAAATATTATGTTATAAATAGTTACAAAGATAGAGCATAAATATTATGTGACTCTAATTCTAAAGCTTCAGAAAATATCTATCCTCTCATATTTTTTCTCAATATAAAGGTTTGTTTTATATCTATTATTTATTATTTTATATCGATTGTTTTATAGATATACAAAACCACATAATTGGTATTCATAAATTGGGGAGTTTGGGACCTATAAAAATACTTGTATCACATTTCAATGATCCAGATAATAAATATGCATTGTCTATAACAGTTATATACTTCATTTGGTTTTTGAATAAACATATTTAATAGGAATTCTACCTGATTAAATTTTAAAATACATATGACCTTATTATTTACTACAGGAAATTTGCTAGATAACAGATATTAGACATATTGAGCAACTTACTATATCTTGCTTCTGCATAGTCTCCTGCTAGACTAGGGAGTGCCTACGCCTATTACTTTAGATTATTTTAGACTCTTTATATAGAACAATGAGCGCAGTGTGTATTCTCATATGAGTGTCTTACTTAACTTAGAGTATGGTCAGCCCAGTCCATCAATACTATTACGAATGATTGACTTTCCATCTTATTTAAGGCTTAATAACATTGCATGCAAATACCACATTTTTTATATGTAGTTACACAAATAAACATTTGTATTGATGAAACTGGGTTATTTCCACTTTATTTTTGTGGTACCAGGGATTGAACTCAGGACCTTGTGCTTGCCAGGCAAGCACTTACTCCACTGAGCTATTTCTCCATCCCCTTCACATTTTATTTTTACATATATTGCCTATGTTCTTGATTTTATATCCAAGGAATTACTGATGAGGAAAAATGCAACGACATTTTCAGAAAGAAAGGTCAAGGGCCAACAGCCTCTACAGTAAGTTTTACCAACAATTTAACAATGATTAATACAAATCCTTCTTAAACTCTTTCAAAGAAATGAAAGAAGGAATAAAGTTGTGTTATGACAAGCATAAACCCTCTAGAAAAAACCTACGTGCCAATAATCCTTATTAATGTGAATATAAAAATATAACATTGTTAGCAAACATAACTCAACAGAAAACATTCATTATGAGCCAAAGGATTTATCATTCCAGTCAGCATAATATAGTACATTAACGTGTAAGTCAAAAATGGCCATTTTACTAAATCATTCAATAGATTACATGAAGTTGAAGTGTCAACTTCATTCACTTAGGACGTGAATAAGGGACTTTGAAGGGAAATTTCTGAACATGGGCGTGGTGACACATGCTTGTAACCTCAGGGGCTGGGAGGCTGAAAACAGGAGAATCACGACAAGTCAGATCTACATAGTGAGACCTTGAGCACCCTGTAGACCCTGTACCGAACACATTAAACGAAGAAAAGCCTAAAGTTCACTATGTTTGATATAAGTAGAGCAAAGAGGAGATAGAATTAAGAACTGCAAAATGATCAAGAGAAAGGCGGCGCATTGAAGGGGAAAAACAACGCAAATTATCCCCAACTCAACGAGTCCCACAAAATAAAAACAGCAATGAGGGTAAGAAGTATTATAGGAGTGGAAAAGTGGTGGGTACTGTGAAAACGACAGGCTCTAGAGAATATTTGGGATTGACTTGATAAAGTCATTTGTAAACACATTTTAATATATTCTTCTATTTGTAAAGTGAAGGACTATCATTTTTGGTTTTTTCTGGCCAGAACTTACATCTTATTACATGCTTGTGGATAATCTGTGCTTATTTTCTCATATTAGTGTCATACATTCATAGGTGTGTTTAAAAAAGATTTAAGGAAAATACAGTCTCAATTTTATTCTTCATCTTACACACAGTCCAGAGAGTTTTAAAACCTATAGTCAACAATCTCAGTTAAACAGACTTTATGTTGATGGTCTGTAATGAGAAAATAAAATGCAGTTTTGTAAGTACCAGAAAACAGAGCCCAATAATGCCCTTATGTTGATTTAAGAACAAGAGCAAAATTATTTTATTATAATGCAAGATTCGATTAGATTAGGAAAATTACCTTATAGACAATCTTCGCCTTTCTAGCTTTCCTGGTTTCTAGCATGACCACAGTTACATTTTTAGGCCAGAGCAGGGTTTATTATGTGGTCCCAATCTGTCACTGCTGGTTAACTCAAGGCTATCAAAATCCTCTACTGCAGGGCTTTCCATAGCATCAGTGGGTATGGTACTTGCTTTGTTCTTTTCTTGTTAAAAATGAAACAAAGGCAGTAGAAAATACGATGCTTTTGGAAAAATTAGCTTTTATTTCCTGGTACTATATAATAATTGTAGTTTACCATAAAAATGAGATTGTTCAGTACATAATTTTTTAAGTAATTAACAAAAGGCCACTTTGAGATTCATAGTATGTATCTTATAGGTTTTATTTCTCAAATTGCGCTTTAAAAATAAATCACAAAACATATGTTAGCTGTTATAAGGCAGAAGTAGCAATTAATATTTGAAACATAAAAAAGTTAACATATCACCTTTCCAAAGCTTTTAGTATGAAGGACCATATAATAGTCAAGGCATTTTAATAGAAAACTACATTTGCTTGCTTTTCTTCCTTACTTTAGAATTCAGCTCTTTTTGAAAAGAAAAATAATAATGCAATATAGATACCAGTGAGGTCATCAGGACTTATGCAATCATATGTACTCGGGTGTGCTCTTAGAAATGCACCCTTAGAAATTGCTATTCATAGTTTTTAATGATTCCCCAAAGAATATAATAATTATAGTAACACAAACGGTATTAGAATCTATTACCTCATAATTTATAATATATAAATGTAGGTTTGAAAATAAAATTTCCTAGGTTTAGAAATAATTTATATATGTACCGCCATATTCTTATAGTTTTAAAAAATCAATATGTTTTCAAATGTTCCTATTCACCCTTTGAAAATCCAACATAGTGAAGCACACAAGATTGATTAGCATCTTAAATAAGCCATATTTTTTGAAATGTGTTTTGTAAAATACACTCTATAAAGCCTGATAGATTTTTACATCTTTTTTACAATGTAGAACTTCTAAAATATAGATGTCACATATCTGTTGTGGTGCAGTTTTAGTTATACAATGATACCTGTACATTTGAGTCTTATCTGTCTGCAAAATGAAGGTTAAACTTGAATGTGATGCTCATTTTTTCAGTACAGATAAGACTATTTCCATGTGCTGCTTCTCCAATCGTCTTGAATTTTGATTGCATATTTGAACATCACTGTAAAATATTATTATCCGTTAGGTGGTTTGCTAAGAAGAAAGGTGCTGATCTGTTCCTTCAGGTTTTCAGACAGTGGAGCTCTAAGATCGGCTCTGCAGGAATTTCTGATTTTTTCTTACCATATCATTGTTGTATAAGCGGCCTGCATTATTTATTATGAGATTCCCTTTGACAGTAATAATATGCACTTGGGTTGTGGGTTTAATATATATTGGACACTGAATGAAATAATTTCAATGATCAATTATCCGTTTTCCTAACAACATTTTAAGTTAATTATTATACTTAAGGAAGTTTGTTCCAGAGAGGTTAAGATAGTTGTTTGAACCAAGCTAATTAAGGGAAAGAAATGGATTTATAGTATGTGTATATATTGAAAATATGAACTATTATATATATATACATATATATATACATATATATATATATATATATATATATATGCACACACATGCATATAATATATTTTGCAGGACTGGGGATTGAACTCAGGCCCTTGTGATTGCCAGGCAAGCACTTATTCCACTGAGCTATCTCCCCAGCCCCCCACACATATATTTTTAATCATATACTTCCTTGAAAATTTGCTCTGCAGAGGTGTTGCTAGTAATTACTTTTTAGGTCTACCCGATAGGATAAATTGATGATTCTTATATCATTTTCCCTGTGCACAGAAGTCTTATAAAAAGCATAATATATTCTTTTATACACTGAGCTGGAGAAAATTTTGATTAAATTGCCCTCATGTTTAAGCTCAGTTGAGAGTTTCTTGACGTAAAAAAGTTCTTTGTGATTTTCTTTTTCAAGTTACATTGAGGACATGTCTTACTGACAATGAGTAGGCATTATTTCTTCAGGAGTTAACCATCAGCTTCCTTGAAGAGATAAATTTATTTATTTGTTTATTTATTTATTTATTTATTTATTTTGCCTTTTTGAGACAGGGTCTCACTATGTAGTTAAGGCTGGCCTTGAACTCACTTTTGTAGCCCAGGCTGGTCTCAAACTCACACCGATCCTCCTGCCTCAGCCTCCCAAGTGCTGGGATTACAGGCATGAGCCGCCATGCACAGCTTGAAGAGGTAAATTTAATCTTTGATCCTGTCCTACTGCATTCCCAATATGAAGGCAATTTTGATATCGGTATACCTAGCTCTGAAAGCTAATATATGGACAGAAATATGCATATTTGAAGACAAGAACTTCATGGATTGAAATTTGTTCTTGATATATTCAGTTGGTGTGGATTAAACATGTTTTTCTGTGATCATATAATTACAATTTTATTTATATTTTTTTTCATGGAAGGGTCTGCAGCGTGTTCAGGGTTTCACTACTAGATTGAACTCATAGTGATCTGACCCTTTACAGCCTTCCCAGAGCTGCAATTATGGGCACGTGCCACCATGCCCAATGTCAAGTGCAGTCTCATTGTGCACTGTGGGCCCGGTCTGCATGGTAGGCTGTGGTCTAAACCTCAGCCCCTGCGCCTGCTTACAGGAGCTTTAATACGCTCAGCTATTTGGCCAGCCCTATAATTTTTATTTCTAAGGAGAATACAAACAGTACAATAAAACATTACAAATGATGCAAAATTTCACTAAACAAAATGATAGGAAGTCAATGATGGTTGTTATATTATATAAAGTTGTCTTAAATAAATTCTTTAGACTACTAGATATAAGCATGCTAAATTGGTTATGTATACATATATACATATATATACATATATACATATATATGTATGTATATACATGTATATATACATATATGTATATGCATATATACACATATACATATACATATACATATATATATATATATATATATATATATATATATATATATATATAAAAGGGCTGGACAGATAGCTCAGAGGACAGAAGTGCCTGTTTTGGCAGAGCTCAGTGGCTGGGGCTGGATCCCAAGCATACTATGCTGGCCCCACCCTCAGGGCACACTTAGACAGCAACTGAGACTAGGCCTGTTGGCACAGGCCTATAACCCCAGTTCTTGGACGGCTGAACACAGGTGAATCACTATGAGTCTAATGTACATAGTGAGATCCTGTAGACACCCTGTCCTAAATACAATATATATATATATGTATATATACATATATATATATATATGTATATATACATATAGTTTCATCGTATATATACATATATTATGAAATTAAAAAGGGGAAGAAAAAATGTAAGCATTAACTGCTCCTTAGAGAAAAGACTTCTATCTAGAATGTATAAAATTTTTTAAAAATTCCAGTTGAAGTGCCCAATCCAAAAATGGGCATCTGAGATGAACATACGCTTCTAAGATGAAATATAAATGGCAAGTAAATATATGACAGAATGTTCAAAGTCACTGAACGTTAGAGAAATGCAAATGAAAACAGCACTGAGGTTCCACAACATTCCAGACGGAATGGCCATTTTCAAGAAGTCAACCAATAACAAATGCTGCAAGGGCTGAACAGGAATCTTTCTCCACTGTTGGTGAGAGTGTAGACTGGTAGAAGTGCTAGAAAGATCAGTGTGCAGCTTCCTCACAAAGTGAGGATTGGAGGCCCACTCAACCCAGCTACCCTCCTCCTGGGTATTTTTGAAGAAGAGATAGAAACATCATACCACAGCGGTATATGTGCACCCATGTTTATCGCAGTGCAATTGGTTATAGCTGACTCTTGGAAAGAACCCAACTAACCATCAACTGAGGAACTGATAAAAAGACGTGGTATTTTCACACAATGGAGTTTTACTCAGCTATGGAACAATAAATTTGAGGCTTTTAAAGGTAAATGAATGTAAATAGAGACCATACTCATTCTTACAAGTGAAATAAATCAGACCCACTCATGCGAACATCACATTGTCTCTCTAGTGTAAGAACCTGAGTGTCAATAAAATCTTAAAGGTACAGTATAAACTGTCATAGGGAAAGAACCTGTTCCAAGGGAAAAGTAACAGGGACAAGGAAAAGGATAAGGGAGGAAAGGAAGGAAGGGAGAGAGATGTATTTATGCATACATGTGGATAGCTTGGATAAGTTCACTGCTAATTTGTGAGAGCCTATTGAAAGCAATGATTCAGCATGTTTTTGACAGTGGGATTCTATTAAATAAAAGTCTGAATTTTAATGGCCCTACAATTTCAACTTTCCTTTTTCACTTACCTGACTTGGTCAAACATAAAAATGTTTACAAATTGAGCATTTGTTTACTTCATCAGTAAAGCAATATCCTGGTAAGAAGAGAATATTTTTTTTTATTTTTCATTTTTGGTTCTTTAAAATATTAAGAAGATGCAACATCAAATTTGTTTGATAACACTCAAGAGGCCCCCAACATGAATATACTCAAATTGAGAAAAAAAAAAAACAAATTTTTGGAAATAACCTATATGATAAGTATTACTCACCTATCTGTACTCAGTAAGCATATATACATACACATTATAGATCAGACATTTCATATTTACTTGTTTCAAACAGTTGCATAATTCATTAACTTGTATAGGTCAGACTAAGTAAGGTGTTTGTATTATTTGATACATTTTCCCACAAGGAACACTTAACTGTCAAGTTACTTAATAATCTGAAATCTAATATGGAAAGAGTCCCAGATTCATCAGGATAAATGAATCTCTCAAAGTTGATGGGGCCAGACACCTGCTCCTCTTTCCTGGAAAGAAACATCTGACTACTCATCAGATAGCTAGCAGCGATTCTCGCATAATCTTTTTATTATAGGGGTATGGCCCTAATGCCTATTAAAATTCATGAAGTTTTCAAGTTTCAAAGGGAAAATAAGATGCACTTAATGTTGATCAACTATCGTCCAGATGGCTTCAGGGAAACTGAAGTGAGGAACTGTTTAGTGTCAAAATAAACAATTTTATGGAACTTCAAGGAAGTAGCATTCAACAGTACATCACAAATGTCTTAAAGGACGAAATGTGGACTGGTAAAGAGCCAAGCAGTAAGCATACTTAACAGTATACATACTAAACTTAGATACAATAACTATGAAGTAAAGTACACAAATTCTATACTACACCACCTTTCAGATAATGATTTTTCTTAGATGTTGCATTTTTTACAAAATAATTTATAAAAATGTACTCACAGATTAACAAAAATTTAAAAAATTATATTCATCTTATGTTCGTGGTGGTCAAAATAGATAAAAATTCAATTATTTCATTGGCCAGCAAGATAGTTCAGTGGGCTAAAGCACCTGCTTAGGAAAGCTTAGGCAACCACAGGGACCACGGTTCAATTCCTGGCACCACATACTGCACCAGCCCCACCCTCCAGGATAGGCTGAGCTGGCCATGACATAAATAAATAAAGTTTTTTAAAAAGTTCAATTATTTCATTACTTCACTTTCAAAGTTTTTGCCTGCTAAAACCAGATCAAATTTCTACATTATGAATATAACTAAATGATTATGACTAATAAATTAGCAGTTTATGTAGTATTATAGACATATTTATATTGATTAGTTATATGATTTATTGAGTCATTTCTGATTTGTAAACAATATAAGTGCTCCATCTTTAATTTCTGAGAAAGTTTTGTGTTCTTGAGGATATCAAGAGATACTCAGTTTTAAATGTGATTTCATGCATTAATGTACTGATTTCATGATTGATTAAAAATGTCATACAGTCAAAAAGGAAATGCCTTGGCAATAGGACTTAGTTCATATGTATATAAAGTTCTCAGATTATGCAGGGAGTATTGCTTCCCAATATTGTCATGATTTTCATTATTGTTTGTAGTGCTACTTATCCGTGATTTACTCATCTATCAAGAAAGATCAATAAGTGGGACTGAAAATGAGGGATTTTCCTGTTTTTGAAATAACGAGCAACTAATCATCTCTTAAATAGTGGAATATTTAGTAACCGTATCATTTTGCATAGGTGCAGATGGCTGGGAGCCTGGCTTCCACATGCAAGCACTGAGGGGCTCAATTATAGAGAAAAAAAAAAACTTGCTAATTTGCCAGTAAAAGTTTAGAATATGGTCACAGATTCTATATAAAGAAAAAAATAGATGAGAGCTTACAGGTGAATATACTTAGTTTGTCCATTGACTTGGCATTTTAGGAAAATACAATGCTATTTACATATTATTAAGTGAGCCGCAATGATCACCACTGTCAATTAGTCAACCTTATATTCTCATGACCATCTACAGTTTAGTAAGCAAACATGATATGCATACCATTTTGCCTGGAAATACGGTCTTCTAGAAAGCACAAAGGGGGAACAAGATAGGCTTTTAAGAAGGCGAAGTTTATTATGAGATCAGCTAGTGCCAACATAAATGAATCCACATTAATTGATACATAGAGTTCTTTTTTTTTTTTTTTTTCTGGGACTGGGGTTCAAACTCACGACCTTACACTTGCCAGGCAGGCATTTGTGCCATGGAGCTACCTCCCAAGCCCCCGTAGAGTTTAGTTTAAAAGTGAAAGTTTTCTTTCCCAAGTGTAGCTCCAGTTATTTCTTCTGTCTTCTAAGAGTTTATTGAATGAATAGCTGCTGGTGTTTTTAATCTGTTCTTTCTTTGGAAACCAGACGCTTCCATCAGTAGACGTTGCATTTTTTGCTACGTGGAGAAGTAAGCTTTTCTACCGACGACACTGTGCTTTGTGAAGTGCAATAGAACTCCCTTTTTTCTCCTCATTCACTGCTGAACCCACCTGAATGAGGTTTTCATCGCTTTCCTAGTGCAAACTGCTACCGTCAAGGTAACAACTCACGCGTTCCTTAATAGAGTAGCCCACTCCCGATCCTCCGAGTACTTGATCAACACGGTCTTCGTCACTTTTTCCTTCCCCAGACATTTATTTTACTTGGCACTCAGGACACGAACCTTGGCTTTCTTCCTTTACCAATGACAATTTCGTCGCAGGCTCATGTTCTAGTTTAGCCAAGCTTTGAAAAGCCTGAGTGCTCTGGAAATCAGACTTCCGCTCGGTCTTGGGGTCGTACCCTTGCTGGGCTTATTCAGAGATAGCTGCAGCTAACGACTTTCTGCTGGGATGTTCACATTTATATTCTCTCTAAGGTAACAGGAAACTGTTGTTTTCAATTTTCCTGAGTGGAAATATCTTCACCTCTAGGAAAAAAAGAAAGGAAGTGTGAAGGGGCTTGTTGGACCATGTGACTTTGCCGAAGAAACAAGCAAGAGAAAAAGCTTTTGTATGCACTTAAGAGAAGCTTTACTGCCAGGTGATAATCCATATGTCATCGTTTCGGTTCCTTGGAGACTGGAAAAGTACTAAACATCTCTGCGTGATCAGTGTGGGTCTCATAGTCAAGGCAAATTGGAGCAGCCCCAGCGTAGCCATAGTTGGAAGAATCAAAAATGTCTTTATTAGAGAATACCAAGATCACAGGGTCACAGAGCATTACAGCTGTAAAGTACATCAATTTGACTCAGAACCTCATTTTTTTTCTAACCTTCATGAACATATCCTATTTTTCTTTGTATTGTTATGCTTCATTTTCATTTATATTTTGTTAATAAAAGGTGAGACAATTTCATTAGAAAAGAATAGGAAAATAGCAATGGTTAATACATTGCATATTATAATTTTTAAAGTATTCCTCACAGTACAAGATCTGGGCATAAAACTTCTCTGAGAAATACCAGCACAAACCTTGCTTTTCATTTAAGTGAGGCATTGATAACATAGCTTTTTCTTTTTCCATTTTTCTTCTCTTCTTTTCCCCTTTCTCCCATTCTAGTTCTCTTTTATTTTTAACCAATGTCTTTCCATTTCACAAGCTCTATTGTATATTTCAGACCTTATTTAGCCTTTTAGTTTCTCATACCATGCAGACAATATGATGCTTATGCATGTGAGTTTGATTTATTACATTTATGGCTATACAAACATTTTCCTGTAAAAGTCTCTAGTTGAACCTTCTTTCTAGCTCCACTATACAAACATACCACATCATTTATTTTACCTATTCCTTGGTGTTCGGGTTGTTTCCTGTTTAAGCTATGCTGAGCTGTGCCTCTGTGAACATGGCTACACATGTATCACTGTGATAGTATGTTTTTAATTCTTCTGGGATGAATCCCCAAAGGGAAATAGCTGGCTGGAATAGGACCTATAATCCCGGTTTTGGAGGACTCTCCACATTAATTTCACAGTGGTTGTACTAGTCTATAGTTCTACCAGCAATGGGGAAGGATTGCATTTTACCCACAGCCCCTCCAGCATTTGCTATTGATTGATTTCTGAGTGACAGCCATGTTTTCTAGACTGAGATGGAATCTCTGTTGCCTTAATTGCATCCTTAAATGATCACAGTGTTGAACATTTCTTCATCCATTTATTTGCCGCTTTTATAGCATGGATACACTTGACTTTAGTACACTACGATAGACATAGGTCTAATTAAGCCTTTGGAATGTAGAGAGCCAATTTTTCCAGCACCATTTATTTTTTTAAAAAAGGTTATCTTTCTTCCAGTAAACATGTTTGTCCCTTTTGCCAAAGTGGCTGAGTGTGTTTGTAGTTGTGTCTGCATCTCCTGTTGTGTTGCATTCATCCTCAGGTCCATGCTGATTCTATCGCAGTGGTTTTGTACTGTAACTTCAGCTCAGTGACTGGGATTTCTCCTGGCTTGCCTCTGTTGTCTAGGACTGCCTTTGCTATTCCACATCTCTTCCAGCCCCGGATGACTTTTAGAACTGTTTTCTCTAGTTTAATGAGGTATGATAATGCTATTTTGATTGAGACTGCATTAAACATGTATAACAGTTTTGGGAGTATCGTTCTTTGTTTCTAGGAGCAAGGTATATATTTCCATTTTCTGATATCATTTTTATTTCCTTCAGATGAATCGATCGATCGATCTATCTACAGGGTCTCATTACACAGATCAGACTGATACTGGTTCTCCTGTTTTCAGCCTCCCAAGCACTGGGATTGCAGGCTCACACCACCATGACCAGTCTCAATTGCTTTCTCAGTGTGCCCTGGGGTCCTGCCACGTATTGAACCCCAGTCACTGTGCTTTGCCAAAGCAAGCACTTTAGTCCACTGAGCTATCTGGCTGGCCCTTGATCTCCTTTTAAAAAGGTACTATAATTTCAACGTATAGGTCCTTCAGTTTGTTAGATTAATCCCTAATCATTTAATTTTTATGGATAGTACGGTGAAGTGTGCAGTTTCCCCAATTTCTGTCTTGGTAGGTTTGTTGTTTGTGCACAGAAATTGCGCGAACTTTTGAGCACTTATTTTGTATCCAGCTATATTGCCAAATTGGGTAATTAAATCTGTAAGACTTTTGGTGGAGCTTTTGGCATCTTCTATAGTAGAGTGTCATATCTGTGAAAAACGATAATTTAGCTGTTACCTTCATGTTCCTTTTCCTTCTACTTCCTTTTTCTGATTGCTCTGGCTGGTGGTTCTGTCTTCTGATCCAAAGTCAGATGCCTCATCCGTTAGGCCCTGTGGTCTCCTTTAGTGTTTCCACGTTCTTAAATAAACCTGTACACAGTGATTGGCCTCAAACACACACCTCAGAAATTTCTCTTCAGGCTTTCTCTCCCAAGGCCCTCTTTCTTTAATGAAAATCTCATTCCTTTTATGGGCTAGCCCAGGACTTTTCACTTCTTCCACACTCTCAGATTAATATATCAGCAGGTACTATGAATTTCAAAACATACTGTATTTACGTCTATTAATACATGATTTCCTTTTTGCGCTTTCCTTGTACCGCAGTTCTGCTTCGTTCAACCCAAGGAATCGCAGCGACTCTCTCACTGATTTTCTCGCTTCTGTTTCAGCCCCTTGTGCTTTCTTGTCTATACCACAGACAAGAATACCTAATTTTTCTTAAAGAATACCTAATTTTCTTAAAGAATACCTAATTTTTCTGTTTTAAAGTTCCAAGTATTTTAAAAATTTCTCTTGCCATGAAGTTACAGATTTTTTTTCCTTTTCATGGAGGATGCGTACCATCGGCTTCTCTGGGTCCTTCTATCCCAGTCTCCTGCCTGACTCCTCCCCTACTTCAGGCCCCGGGGCCCTGTGTCTGCTCACCCATACCAGCATGCTCCTTGCTCAACTTCTTTGCCTTGTTCTTCTCCCTTCTCCACAATATTTTCTTCCTTGATATTCTGCAGATTCCCTCTACCACTGTGGCCACAAGTTTTTCCAGAAAGATTGCTTAATTCAAAGGTCCGTACTTTTCCAGCATGTATAAATAGAAACTGTATTTAATACTAAGCAGCCGAGTTTTATTTTTCCCTCCAAGTACTCACCAGGATTTCTTGCATATGCATTTCTCTGTCTCATCCTACCCAGGTGCAAGGTCCAGGAAAACTGTTTGGTTCAGAGCTGTGTCTCTTGTATTCATGCCAGAGCCTCACACATAGCGTGTGCTTGGCTCTGATACAAATTTGTCAGCGGATGAAGGACCCCCTGGTCAGTGAAACGTAAGGCGTGTAGATATAGATAGAGCTTTAAGGCTTTTCCTGGTGGGCTGAGTCGTTCTGAAGTCTTGTTCCATTTGTTAGTCTGTTTGTCTTAGTTCTGTTTTCTGTACAATAAGAATAATTTGTCTCGTGTCACCAAGGGATGTGGCTGAAGCTAGAGACTGATCATAGTTGCAGGGCCAGAGAAAGACCAGTCTGAAGAACACAAAGTGCCCGAAGCAAACCATGTGAGCAAGCTATTAGGCAGAGGGGGTGCCCGTGACATTCGATTTCCGGAATGTGTACATAAGTTCACTGAGGCAATTGGGTCGCTCCTCCTTCCTTCCTTCCTTCCTTCCTTCCTTCCTTCCTTCCTTCCTTCCTTCCTTTCTTCCCTCCCTCCCTCCCTCCCTCCCTCCCTCCTTTCCTTCCTTTTTTCCTTCCACTCAGGAACAACGGCTCCATCTGGCCTCCATTTTTCTGTATTCTGACTCTTGCCCTGCGTTCTCCACTGTTGTGCTGTTCTCATTCTTGGACCATCGAGTGCTGTGTGGGGCATGGCAATTGCCACTGAACAGGGACCCAAGGAACTCAGAAACACATCAGAGAGCAGGTGAGCGGAGATCTTGAGCTGGGTGTACACACACAGAGACAAAAATAGGCTTAAGAGGAGCTAAAGAAAAAAACAAGACCACTAGACCCAAAAAGAAAAGCAGGTTCCTTAGAGCCAAGAAAAAGCCTCGCAAGAAGCAAAAGGCACAGGGAGTTCCAGTCTTATCGGAACACGAGGCATGCAGGCTCTCAGGAACAGCAGAGGTATCTACAAATCCTTGTTCTGTTATGGATTTCCCTACTTACATTTTCTTGTGGGCCTGGATCCTGGATTGTCTTGATGATTTTGGACCTGTTGAGATGACCCCAGAGGATTTGGCTTGGAGCACTATTTTAAAATTAAGTCCTGAGCAGAAAAAAAAAAGTAAAGCACTAGCCCCGCTGTTAGAATTCCAACTGTATAATTTTGCTTAATCCAATGAGGGAGGAAAAAAATAGGGGTCACGGAAGGCCCTTTCCCCTCTAGAAGTGCTTCGCTTTGGCCTCAGGTTCACGGCCGCCCAAGGGAGGGCTGGTAACCTCCGCTGAGGCACGAGGAGCCACTTCTCAGCTCGGGGTTATTTTGCTGCATCGCGGGGCTGAGCCACCCTGGCTCCCACAAGCCCCACTGTGGAAAGGGGCCAGAGACACAGGCCAGCTGCTTGACATGTAGACAGAAGGGGCAGAAGCTCAGCTGGCCCTGCCACCCGTGTGCCACGGTCCGACTCTGCTGAGGGATGGACAGTGCGGCCCGGGAGCTGAGCCACAGCCCTGAGCGACGGGGCAGGGGTGGTGAGTGCGAGCCCCGAGCACCCCAGTACAGGATGCACGCAGTCTTTGCCCCTATTCAAAGTCTGAGTTGAAGGCTGCTACAGGGGGCGTGCAAGCTCGTTTATTTACTCGAAATAACCTGCGCGTTCAGCCAGCGCTTGTCTGTGGTGGTCTATGCCATACTGAAGCTGCCGCCACTCACACTAAGCAGGCAGACTTCTTGCATTAATTCCGCACTCTCCAATCTCCATGCAATGTGACCACGCAGTGCCCCCTGTTTTATTGCTCACTCGTGTTCCCATTGCCAGTTGCTAGGCCCTCTTCCTCAGTGGGACGCCAGTGTGGACGGCTCGCTGGCTACCGCCCCCGTTGCTCCCTCAAATGCTGCTCAGCAGGCTCCTTCCTTCTGTCAGAATGTTTCCACCACCTTCCACTGAAATGCTCCTCCATCACACAAATGGCTCTCTTCAATTTGGGAGCAGGCTTGGCGAATCATGACGTAGTGCTCTTCGTTTACCCCGGTCATCTCTGGCAAATGGGTGTCACTCTCATTCCTGGGCTTGGCTCTCTGCACTGGATCCGTGTCTCAGTGGGTACTTTCCTGGGATCTGCGTTTGCCTCTTCCCACACTGCTGAAGTGGCTACACGTGGCTGCTCTCCTTGCTTGGCTACCGCTGGGGCCCTTGGCTGCCCGAGGGCCCTTCGGGCTGACAGTAGGCCTGCTGGGTGAGTGCTGCCTTCCAAACGTTTTGCAAAACTTTCCTCATTTCCCTTGGCAAGGGAATTCGTTATAAGCTTCAAGGTGAGGGAATTGTTGAATGTGCTCAGTGTACACGCAAAATGAAAACACAAAAAATAAGAGGAGAAATCTTTCTCTGCAAAATTCTGATCTCATAAGGGATCTCACTTATCATTCCATATTAACATTGGAAATCCTACCAGGGATGCGATTACATTGGTAGAAAGAAAATTCATTCAGGGAAAGGACCAGTCTGTGAAGTCTTTTGAAAAATCTTCACACTCGACAATGGAAAGGACCCAGCATTGTGTTTGTACGGGGCTGAGTTGATGCTTGTGTTGTTCCAGAGGAATGTCCTATCCGGGTGCCAGAGCACGCTGTCCAGTGTTGTCACGGACCCGGCCTTGGAGAAGGAGCGGGCTCCACTGCGCACCAAACTGGTGCTCACTCTGCAGCCGTGACCCCGCCATAGCCTGCTCCACAGGGAACAGACAGTGACGCTGCTTGCCCAGACCTAGGGTCAATCAAAGAAATGGGCAGGGTGCCCGGGAGCTGGTGATAGCCAATGACTGGGAAAAGAAGATCTGAGAAGGCGACAGAGTGTAGGGAGACAGCTGGGCTCGATGCTGTGTGAAAGGAATGCACGTGAAAGTTGCCAGTATACGTAAGACAAAATGAAATACGGGAGTGCATATTAATTATAAATAAAAATGTTTTCTTCCAAATTTTCTTGTAAGAGGAGTTCTCTGTTAACTGAACCACAAAAATTTCTGGCTAGGCTATTTATAATTATGAACTTCTAAAATTAGGAAAGCTTTGTTATAATCTAATTTGTTCAAAATTTCATATATACACACATATATATATATATGTATATATATATAATTTATGTATGTATGTATGTATCTATCTATATGTATCTATCTATCATCTATCTATCTATCTATCTATATTGCACTGAGGATTGAACTTGGAACACTGGGCTTGTCAAACAGGCACTTAGACTGCTGAGCTGTATCCCCCAACTCCTGAAAATTGTATCTGAGCACATTCTGAGTGTGTAAACAGAATGTCTCTGTTTCTGATTGTGTGTCTATTTATTGCTTGCTTTTGCTTGAGCTCAGTAATGTTCCTCTTTCTTTTCTTTTGGCAATTTTCAGTTTTTGAAGCATTTGTCTGATATATTTCCACCTGGGTTGTGAGCTGGTCCACATAATGCTGACATTGGTTGTGTACACGTTAAATATATGTTTGTCTCTGTATTGTGAGTTGAGAGTCTGTCATTGTTCAGAATAATTTGTGAAATGTAAATGTGATTAGTTTTTTATAAGTCATCAAGAATTATTAAGATAATTAAACAAAAATTCCTTGTGGTGTGAAGAGATTATAAGACAGGACTCTAATTGATGAATGAGGAAGCAGCTGCCTGGGGAATTACCCAGTCCTTATTCATTAATAACAAGACACAAGATTCTACATCGCCATATGGGTGACACCCCCAGTTGCTAAGCCCAACCAAGGGCATCAGAGAAAGCCATGAGCACTCAGCCAAAATCAGTCTTGTAACAGGCGGTAAGCAGTGCTGCTATATTTCTGAAATCACTAAACTCTTTTGTAGTGTGACTGCTTGGTTTTTTTGAGTAGATAGCTTGAGAATTAAAAGAGAAATGGTGGAGAAATAAGATACCAGATGGGCCAGAGAAATGATCTAGACAGTCATCACATCCAGGTAGAAGTGAGAGGCTGGTGAGTACATAAGAACTAATAAACTCATGCACGATGCACAAACTCCTGGATCCTTCTGGAGACTCTCGAAAATTCTTTCCAAACCACAGAGCTATAACTTGGCCTCACATTCATCAAGACACATTTGTCAGATTTCCCACAGCAACCTGGACCTGACTATCACCCCTGCTGTTTGAATCCTCGCTTTTAAAGAGCAAGCACATCTCAGCCGGCAGGGGGACAGCTGGCTTTTCTGACACTGTTATTTCCTTGTGTGGCTAAGAAATTCCATGAAATGTTCTTTCCATCCAGGGTAGGTGAATATTCTCCACTTTAGCTGCCTTCCTTACCCTTATTTTCCTAATTATTTTATGATGTGTGAGCATCTACACTAGCTCACACATATCTATTCAAGATTCTTCCTGGGAACTTTATTCTTCTTAATCTTATGCCACATTGAGAGATTTTTTAAAACTATAAATTTAATGAAATATTCATTTAGTATAGTTTACAGAAGGCTCCCAAAGTGGAACACATACACTGCATATAAAATGAAACAAGAAACTTAGCACTGAAGTGCTGGCATGTAGTTCAGTGGAACTTGTTTTGAAACTGACATTCATTGTTATACTTATTATCTTTTCTTAATAAGAAAAAAACTACTGGGATTGGGGAAAAGAAAAGAATATATATATATGTATATATATATATATATATATAAATGTTAAGATTATTAATTATATTATTATACATTAATATATTAATGTATAATATATGCTAAGATTATTGCATTACTAACTTCCACTGTTTTTTTATTGACTGGAACAGTTAATGTTTAATTGTTGATCAATCCTTCATTATTATACCTGTTAATCTGAGCAACTGTGTTGGAGATACAGTATGTATTATGACAACCATTATTAATTTCCTATCATCTTGTTGTTAGATTCCATGTCATGTTTATTCTTTTTGCTTTTGTTGGATTTTTTGTCTGTTCTAGTTTTCTTCTCTTTAAAAATAAAGATGTGCAAATTGGTTGATGATAATGTTCCAGTGCTCCATACCCTCACAGATTATCTGGCTGCTTGTTTAATGATTATTCAGAGAGAAGTTTTCAAATATCCAGGGATAACCAAAGACATACAATATGCATTTATTTCACAGTATGAATCCTTAGTACAAATTGTGAATGAAAACTGTGGTGAATGTTCAAAATCTAAAAAAAAGTATTGTTGCAGAAAAAGGCATATATCCAGTAATCTGCAGTTAAAAAAAAATCTTTCGTGCTTGTAACACAATCATCCTTTAATTCTTGTTCCTTTCTGAAGCCCATGTGCAGGTCCTCTTTCTCATCTGTCTTTAGTCGTGCAGTCAAGTTTGTCTCAACTTCCTGATTTGTTTTAAAACTGTTACTGTACATGCTTAATGTGCCTTTCATGAAGAGGCAGATATCACAGGCTGCTAGATGTTATGACCAAGACGGAAAGGAATGCCCCATCGTATGCTCACGGCCCTTTCCACTGGGTGGCACCTAGCGGCGGTGTTCCTCATAGCTTGTGTCACATGCTGTACAGTCACACAGGAAAGAGGACTTTGGAACTCCTCCAGAAAGTGACCATGATGATGGGTGACACATGTGTTCAGGACAGAGGAATGTTAGGGCGAGTGCATGGAAGGAAATTAAGGGAAGTATGTCTTTTACTATAATATTTTGCAAAAGTTAAACAATCACTGCATTTTGATCATGTTTTGTATGACATAGTAACTTTTAACTAAAAAGCTATAGGTAATAACTGCACCAAAAGCAAGTTGTGATAGTCCTCCAAACTGAAGGGCCACAAGAGTCGTAGAGCTACTAAGGGTTATGGCATCGCACAAAAGAGGGAATGATCAACTATGAGAACATTTGATTTTACCTGATGGCATGGAGTCAACAAAATAAAAATATATTCCATGTTTATGCATATATTCGCAACAGAAATTTTCTTACTGTTCTCCAAAAGATTGCTACACTATAAAGTTACTTAAACAAGCAGCATTCTCGTGTAGCACGTGCACCATGCAGCTAACCAACTAAACTCCTAACTACGGATAGTAAAAAGCGATAGCTTGACAAGGCTATTTTCACTCCTAATGCATAGCTTTCACTTCTTCTATAGTTCAAGTTAAAACTGAACACCTAAAAATTATAATTGAATTATTTCCATGAATAAAATTGATTTTTTATTTAGAAAGACTTTTATAACCTCCTTCATAAAGATATTTGAACATCTAGAAATTGTTTTATACCAGTAAAACTTAAAATTATTATTATTGTTATTATTTTTTGTCTTTTTGAGACAGGGTCTCGCTATGTAGTTGAGGCTGGTCCTGAGCTCACTTTTGTAGCCCAGGCTGGTCTCGAACTCGCACCAATCCTCCTGCCTCAGCCTCCTGAGTGCTAGGATTACAGGTGTGCGCCACCACGCCCGGCGCAAAACTTAAAATTATAATGCTATAGGATAAGCTGTGAGAAACTGCTTTGGGATACTTGTCAGAAAACTTTGATGGTAAAAAGACAAACATATATATATATATATATATATATATATATATATATATATATATATGCATATATGACAATACTACTGTTTTGTTTTTTTTTTTTTTGTCTTTTTGAGACAGGGTCTTGCTATGCAGTTGAAGTTGACCGTTGTTTCTCTTGTATGTGACCGTGAATCTGTCAGCCCTGAACAGATACTTAAAAAGAGGCAGTAAGGGGGACATAAATACCTTAAGGCCGCCCACTCTCTGGAGAAGCGTGAGAAGTGCTCAGCTCCGATCGTGAAATTATGTGTTCCCCCATAACCCCAGGCCGCTGCCTGTCCTGCGTGAGTCCACCGTCGTGGTCACCACTACTTCCTGGCACTCACTGATAAAGCATGAAATAGCTGGAGATCCGCAGCTTACTTTATTCATTTCTCATAGGGAAGTGAGTTCTGCAACTGCAAGAGAGAGAAAAAGAGAAAGAAGGTAGAAAGCAAGCAAACAAACAAAATGACAGAGAGACTCAGGAAGAAGGAAGAGAAGGGAAGAGTAAAAGAGAAAGGGATGAGGGAGCCAGGGGAACTTTTCCTGTCCCTGTGGGGCAACGTCTGTGGCCCTGTGTCTCTTTTCTTTCACCCTTCTGCACAGCTTCAATCAATCTAAGGCAGCCCCTTTGCTGACCCTTGATTCACTGCTAGAATTGTTCCAGAGTTCCTGAAAGAATATTTGACATTCTCTCCACTCTACTTACAAAGATAACACTTTAATCTATTTGGGTTTGAGTTTTCACAGGCCCGTCTGTACTGGAACTGAAAATAGGAAGCTGTTTATTAACGAGGAGACAAATGGTGTTAGAGGAGTGACTTCAGAGCTCAAAACATAGTCTATCATTTGCTGCAGGAATTACAACTATGGTATGGGTAGGAATGCACAGAAAGACTGAAGCTTCGATATCTGCCTCTGTTTTCAATCCACTTTTTCCTTTCGTACAGTGTCTAATCTCTAGCCTACTGCTGTAGCCTGAGAGTGTTGGGAGTTTGTGTCTTCTGTATATCAACAATCACTGTTAATAGATTTTGTCTTTTTATTTCTTGAGTGTGCTTGCTCACGCTATTGCATGGTCACAGTGACTGCTGTATTTAAAGATTTACAAGGAAAGGACAACAAAATCTATGATATACAGGAATTTGTAGACAAATCACTAGGTAATCAATAGGGCTACCTGACGTAGTTTGCAATTATTTCATCAAAATATGCATTTCTACCGGAAACCTGGTAGGTATGAGTACTAGTGAAGAGAAGAAAGAATATATTTTTTAAATTTTTAGTATTTAAGAAGAGAGAATTTAAATATTCATGTCTATTAAAGTCCTCACAGTACATAACATTTCATGGAATTTCTATTCGACTCTTGCTTTGTAGCGAAAAGCAACTTCATAAGACTTGTTAAGACATAGGCACAGAGGTGTTCTCGTCTCCGTTGGCTCCTACCATACTCCCAGAGGTGGACTGTAGGACCAGCATTCTGGTGCTATAATTTTGTCCAAATAGTTACTTGTAGCTATAGCAATGGAAGTGAGGACAGTAGGAAGACACTGTCGAGGAAAGTAAATAACCTCAAGAGAGCAGCAAATTACTAATTTGGATTTGGTTCTTTCCCACCTCTGGGGAACAAATTCCGGTGGCTACCTAGATTTTCTAAAACCTCTTCCTTAGGGCGATAGCCCATATTTTCATTTCATGCCTGAAGTGGAAATTCTAAAGAAATCAGTGGAAAATTTCTAGTTGAATGTCATGTAATTTGAACTTTGAGTGCTCTGAGGGTTTGTGTCAATTACTAAAAGAAGAAAATATCTGTAGCTAAGGTATCAATGTAGAGGAGATCTTCAAAATTTGACAAGTAGGTGTACGTCAGAGGTGATGGATTTGAATGTAAGAATGGAAAGCAAAATATATACTGTAAGCAGTCTAAGGACAATCTTGACTGCCCTGAAACCTGTGAATCGCTGCGCTTAAACTGTGGGTCAGGCAAGAACACCACTTTACGCATTAGAGTAGAGCTGGATTTCATTATAAGTTTTCTCTTATAAAGTTCTCTATGTTGAGACAAATTCTTGCTAGCTGTTGTGAAAGCAATTTGCAGTGACATGGAAGAATTCTCACAGAGGCAAATAAAATATTTTCAGATAAACATATAGGAAGCTGTTTATGTAATATCATATATGCCTCTCATCCTGTCTCAGCTATTTATGCAAAACTTTTCTCCTTAGATAAAAATCTAAGCATAATAAATGCATTTTTAAAAATTGATTTTATTTCTGTCTTTTTGAGACAGGGTCTCGCTACGCAGTTCAGGCTGGTCTGCAGCTCACTTTTGTAGCCCAGGCTGGTCTTGAACTCACACTGATCCTCCTGCCTGTCTCCCATGTGCTGGGATTATAGGTGTGAGCCACTTGTGTATTTATTTTTATCTTTTTTGATACAGTTTTTAAGTGAAAGAGTTATGAATGATTATCTCTGGTTAGTGGGAGTATAATCATTATTTTGTCTTATTCTAATTTGCATATATATATATATATATATATATATATATATATATATATATATATTTTCCTTCCATCTTTGCCAGTTTTGCCAGTAAGCCACTGTGATTATGGAGCATATATACAACTACTTTCTCTTAGTTCAATGAGAACGCATTTTTTTGTACCAATAAGGATTAGAAAAATTATCACATCTACACTCTGTGCTCTGTATAACTACTAGAAGGACAACAATATACATTGTATCAAATACTGGAAATGTGCTACTAATGTGTTTTGAAACTGTCACATTGTTATTTCTTATTAAATACAATAAAAATAATGTATATATGAAGAAAAATAACATTTTTTAAAGAAAAATAACATTTAATCTCTATCGCCTTATAAAAAAGAGGGAAAGGAGAAAAGAAAATGAGGTAACAATATATCTGTATACACACAGGATAGCTTACATAATTGAATTGCTCATTTTTACTGGTTTCCTGAAAAGAACAATCAAGACATATTTTTGTCATTTCAATTTTTGACCTTTTTTTCATTTTTATATCTGTTAATCTGAATAATCAGTTTGAAGAGAAAATATGCAATTTAAGCACTATTGTTGAAGCGGCCAGTGAGATGATTCAGTGGTCTAAAGTGCCTGCTTAGGAAAGCTTAGGCAACTTGAGGGACTGTGGTTCGATCCCTGGCACCACATACTGCACCAGCCCCAACCCCCAGGGCAGGCTGAGCCATAATAATAATAATAATAATAATAATAATAATAATAATAATAATAATAATAGAACTGTTGTTGAATTCTTATCATTTTGTTTAGTTAAACACCGCATAATTTCTGTTTTTAAAAATATTTTTTGTTCTCTTTGAAAAAATAAAAAAAATACAAAAGGGGGCTAACATTAGCACATAATATTGTGACAAGATTACATGGGTGTAATTTACATATTATTTGCATGTTTTCTGGCATATTAAGCCATCAATTTTGTGTACACTATCATTCACTGTTAACAGTGCTCTCATAGTAATCATTAAGAACGATGTCCTCTGATTGTTATTTGCCCTGTGATCATTTAACAAGACAGAAGGACACAGCGACAGAAAATTAGGAGGGATCCTAGGTGAAAGATAAGAGCAAGCCTTAACTCTTAAAATAAGAAAGATGGCCCACAGGGCAAGGGCAAAAGCAAATTGTGGTATTCACAGGAGGTGTGAATGGTAAGTGACTACAGCTGCAGTAGGCCGTCATTGTGTTGTCTTTACAACAGCTTGTTCCACTTTGCTTGGTTTCTAGATAGTTAAATTAGAAAGTACTTATTCTACATATTTTTCTTGGTGAAAAGAGTACAGAGTGGGATAAACATGAAAACATAAGGGCAGAATATCTGACATTTCAAGTGTTAAAAGAATTTACAAGAAGCCGG
>PVJA010019061.1:0-38963 GCA_004027025.1 Myocastor coypus
TCCCCTCCCCTCCCCTCTCATACTTCTTACCTCCTCTTGCACCTTCCTCTCCTTCTGTCTTCCTCTCACTCACTGCCTACAAAACATCTTGGAGCTAGAGAGGCAAAACTCAGACTTCCATCCTGTAGAAAGAAAACAACTAAAGACAAAATTCTCGTCAGTAATGCACAAACCTACACACACAGACACAGAGAGACATACAAGGCACAGAATAAAATGCCCTAAGATGCCCACATTAATGAAGTTTGTCTCTGTCACCCTCACATTAATGAAGTTTGTCTCTGTCACACTTAGCAATGCCAATTACGTAAGTACAAGTAACCCATTCAGTCATTATTTCTCCCGCAATGTTTGATAATGTTCTTATGTGCAAATCCCAGAATACAGTAGCCAGCAAAACAGAGATGTTGACCCCAGAGCATGTGCCTGCTGGCTGAGAGACACAATTGCTGGGTTAATTCTCTATTAAAGAAAAACCTCCCAGCATCTGCCATGAAGCTCTTTTACCTGGAAGTTAGCTGGATCTTTAGAAGAGCTACATTTATTCCAGCAAAGTTAAAGCAGTGTATCTGCATAACATAGGGCAGAATTACAAGAAACCAGAGAGGAAAGGCCAGCTGGAAGGAAAAAGCAAAGTGATCTGGAACAAGGCCTCCAGTTACACAGGATCCCCAATTCCCCAGGTGCCCAGTAAATATTCAACTTTGAGATTTGAAAAGCCAACCAGATCTCCCAAGCTACCTGTGTTCTAGAGTGTTGTGATTTGTGTGTAGTTGTCCCCCTAAAGCCCCTAAAGTCATGGGGCAGATGCAGCCGGAGGAACAGAGGAGCAGGGGCGGGGCTCAAGGGGCGGGGCCAGACAGGTGCAAGCAGTTAAACTGCCAGCTTGCATGGCCCCCAAGTGATCATCCCCTGGGAAGTGTGGAGAGGGCTGTCCTGGACGCCGTAGTGCCCCACCCTCTCCTCCAGACCCTGTAGAGTTGGGGCAGCCTCTTGAAACAGCCTGTAACACTGAGCTAAATGAACCTTTCCTTCCCGCATTTTAAAGTGTCGAGCATTTGTCCCAGCAATGAGAAAAGAGTAACTAAGACACAGAAGTTAAGACTTTGAGTATCTACAAGAATTTTTGATGAAAGACAATGCTAAAATGTAAACTTCAGTCTTTCTGCAGAACTAGTAGAGATTTTACTGTTTTGATATTATTTTATTTTAAATTGATTCTGAATTTCCAAGAACTTGTAAAATAACACAGAGATCCTACATTCCCTAAGTTTCCCCCAGGGTAAATATTTTAGATGGCTATAGCAAAATATTGGAACCAAGAAATTCTACATTCAACTAGCCACTTCCTGCTGTCATCGGAATTAAATATGCTTTCAGGCAGGGGAGCATGTGAGTGTGGTTATTTGCAGTTTGTCACATGAGTGATTCCTGCAAACCATCAATACAGTCCAGACACAAAATCACTGTATCATCAGAAAGCTCCCCTGTCTCCTAATTTTGCTAAACTTTGGGAGCCACTAATGTGCACTCCATGAGTATAATTTTGTCATTTTTGAAAATTTTGTATAAATGGAGTCAGACAGTATGTAGCCTTCTGCGATTTGTTTCTTGATCCAGCATAATTCCCTTAAAACCTGTTATTATTATAAAGGAAGTTTCTAAACATATATATTAAAAATAGAAATAATATAGCAATATGCACTGTTACAGGCTTCTACATAAATAGCTATGATAGCGTGGGCCACAGTTAATCATTCTTAGTAGAGTAGGAGTTTTGCAACTCACTGATAACCAACAGCTTTTATTTTTCTGAGCCACAAATATTGTTACTATGATTGCTAATGAGCAGTGACATACTTGATCTAAAGTACTTGTTGTCCTTTGAGATGTCCAGAACAAACTGGCATTTAATGGATTTTTTGTGTAGAACAGGCTTGAGGACCCATTTAAAGCTTTTTGTTAGTTTGAAATGAGCTTGGCTCTTCTTTCCACTGCCACTGCCCGATGATGCCAGAGCAGCTCCAGCTTGGAGGATGGAATGATTCGGCAGTTCTTAGAGTTTTCCAGTGTCATGTTACTGTACTGCTTGACTAATGTGTGGCAAGCAATATGTCAATTACTTTATAAAAGAGACTCTCATCATTTCAGCAATGACCTGAGCTAAAGCTCAGATTGACTGCTGCTTAAACCCAGGTGAGAAGCATAATTGTGATAAACGGCCCGGGAGTGGAAGTCTATGCAGAAGAAGAGTGGCTTCATTTGACCCAGTGCTCAGCAGAGCGTTCTGGCATGCACAATTGGTTTATAATAATTTGATCCCTCCAGAAATGCTTTCTTGAGGTAAGATCCATTACCACACTCTCAGCTCCCATCAAACACCAGTATTTTTTAAAACTTCATAAAATGCATGTATTTATTATCCTTAAACTTTATTTTTCTTTACAGAAGTAATTCATACTGTAAATAAATTGGAAAGTCCAGGTAAGTATAAGAAACATTTCAGATACTCTCATTTCCCAAGTAATATGGCTTATTTTTAATTTGTATTTTTTTATTCTCTGAAGTTACTTTAAAATCTCATTACATGATATTAAATATAATTCACAAAGTACGCTCTTATACCTAGGAAAAGTGTTGAAGACATTGTTTATGTTGTGTTCTTAGTATAAGAGTCCATACAATTTCTTGATAAAATATGACACTGAGAAAAGTTGTGTCTTCTGGCAATTCATCATTTCTTTTGTTAGACTAAACTATGTAGAGTACTTTATTTTTCTATTTTATTTGGTGACAAGCAACACAGAAAATGTCATGCTTGCTTATCTCCCCTAAGTATTATCTTTTGTGTTCCATCTTTTTTCATCGCTTTTCTATCTTTACCCTGCATATAAAATGTAAATGAAATTTTTTTTTAACAGAAAGCATTTACCAATATCTTTTTGAAGAAGGGGTGACACAGATTGATTGGCAGGTTAAAAATGTAATAGCCCTTTTATTTTCACGATAAAAATGCAAAGAATGAGGGACAGGGAGATAGCTCAGTAGAATAAGCACTTGCTTGGCAAACACAAGGTCATGAGTTCAATGCCAGGTACTGAAAGAAAAAAAAAAGCAAAGAATGAAGCCCAATATTAAGTAGAAAAAAAAATAAATAACTGCACAAGAGAGGAAAAAGTATACAAAGCCTAACGTCTACAAACTACAACGCTGACTCTGGATTTGGCTAAGTGTAAAACTGTACACAAGATGATAAATAACATAAACCATGGAAGATAAACAAAATAATGTTTCATGAAGCAGCTTCGTTTTCTCCATTTGCTGTATGGCATTACTGCCCACCTCAACCTCCTTTAATCTGGAAGGGAGGCCTTCTGGGTTCTCAGCAGGCTCAAAATAGCAAACCGTAACCACTCCGTTTACATATACCTTGCCCTGCGGCCAACCTGGAAAGTACATGGGATGTAGACATGGCCAAGTAAATGAGCCGCACTGACAGGTAAGATGAGAATGAGCAGGGGATGGGACGAACAAAGAAGCTCATCAATTTTAACATTTGCAGGGTAAAAATGGATTTAAAAAAAAGAAAGAAATCCGAGTTCAGAAAATGAAGAGAAGTAGGACTTAATGCAAGACACAGAATATTCCCAACTATAGTATATGAGAAGGTTTAGAGCAAGCAATCTTAGCTCCAGTCATAGAGCTGGGACTGGGTGGGCAGAGAAGATATAAAGTAAGTTGGGATTCTGCTGGAATTCGAGAGAAGGGTAGGGTACAATTTTGTTAGACTTTCAGCCTTTCATATTGGAAGACCTTGGAAAGTACAGTAAAAGGCCATCTTGATAAATATTCATTACCATGATAACATTGTACAGTTAGTGTCCCAATTTGGGGCAGAAGTTTTATCCTCCCCAGGAAGCTGGATTCAGCTCCTACTTGATAGACACAAATTTGTATTCATAGCTGAGATCCCATGGTGCTAAATTGGAAGACTGTAGCACCTGTGGTCACAAGCTTAGCTGCTAGAAAATTTAGAACGCTGGTTCTATCCATTACCATCTCACTGGCCACCCTGAAATGTCTTGTCTCCTGTAAGACCAAGGCAATAAGGATGTCTTCCTTGACTTGTTTGGGTGAAGAGAAAGACCCAGCCGTTAGGATGCAAGCTGTCAATGAAAGAGATTGTATCTTAATGCAGGGAAGAATTTGCCTTTAAAAAAAAAAAAAAAAAAAAAGAAAAAAAAAAAAAAACAGTTTGGATGGCTGTTGTCTGAATATTGGAGCAGGCAGATTCTTGTGTGTGTGACCTAATTCTAAGTGCCTCAGAAAGTATTCGAGCACTCTGAAAGCTCTGTGAAGATACAATACTGCTGTGAGCCATGACTGGATTATGCTTTTTATAGCAGAAACCCCAGGAAGAAATAGCTGTTAAAAATAAGGAAATAACTGCTCAGGAAACCTTCATATAGACCTTTCCTGGATCGCATTTTACTCCAAAATCTAAAACCTAATGGAATTGCATAAGGACTAAAATGTTCAAGGTGTCTTCCAATGATCAGAGGAAAAGTGACTTAAAAATTGATGTCAGCTGAGAATGTTGAAACGAAACGACCCTCTGACCACAAAGCCTTGTTATTTTCTTTTCACCAGGGGATCCATTTACATTTGCTATGTTTCAAATGAATTGCGATCTGACCTTCTTACCAATTTATATATTTAAAAACCCTCAATTTGTAATGTTTCTACCATAATTCTTTGTTTGGAAAATCCTATGGCTTAAGGAGCAGACTTAACATAGGGCATTTCATTAAACAGTGGAAATCCTAGACCAGCGTAGATATTTTCATTTATGTAAAAGAAAAGCTCAGTCACTAAAAATAAAGGCCTTTCCACCGTAAGAGTGTCAGTTTGTTTGAAGTTTTATATATTCTTAAAGCTTTTCTAATAACTTGCTGACTTTAAATAGCGAATGTTTGCAAAAGGAAAAAGGGTTAAAAGTCTAAATCTAGAAACAGCCTGTTAAGAGAGCAGTGCTCTGGGCATAAATTACTTGTAAAAAAAAATAGCTGTAGCTAAAAAAAAAAGTAAGTAACTTGCTATTCCAACACAGAAGCTTATTATTTGAGAAACTTGGGTGGATTCTTTCATAAAGCAAACAAAAAAGCATTTAAAAACCAACTTTCCTGACCAATCTTTATTACAATTCTGCACATCATTCTTTTTTTAAAAGAGACAAAAATATTCAATGAAAATGATACAGTCTCCTTGAAGTATATTACACTAACTATAAAGTGAACTAATTCTAAAAACTTGAAAACTCTTTAATATGTTTTATTTATTCAATGTGGCAGAGTTTGATATTCTTAACATCTTTCATCTTTGAATAAATCTTTAAACATTTTAGAATAAGTTTAGATTTTCAGAAACACTTTGAAGACAGCATAGTGCTCCTGTCCACCCACGCCCAGTTTCCTCTGTGGTTAACGTCCTACATTATGATGATACATTTGTCACAACTCAGCCACCAGAACTGTCACATTGGTATTAACTGAACCCCATGATTTATCAGAAGTTTATGATGCTTTTTTTTTGTTGTTTTATGAATTTGATACATGGCACCAGATCTCACTATGCAGCTCAGACTCATAGTGATCCTCCACTTTTCGGCATCCCCAAAGCTGGGATTACAGGCATGTACCACCATGCCCAGTGGCCAGCTCGGCTCACCTGGGGTGGGGGTGGTGCTGCATAGGGTACCAGGGAGCATGGTGCCTGGGCTTGCCTGAGCAGGCACTTAGCTGGCTGGGCTATCTCGCCAGCCTGATCCATCCAAATTTTGTTTTTCTCCAAAGTCTTTCTGTTCCAGGGTCCCATTCAGAACATAACATTACATTTAGTCATCCTGTCTCCTTTGGCCTAGAATAGGTTCTCAGATTCACCTTGCATCTGGGTTCAAGCTTCTTTGAAAATCTAATGTCACCACTAATCCGATAAGGAGACAGAGCTCACACATAGATTCATGTACTGAGGAGCAGCTGTAAATACACACAAAGCTTCATTTGTCTGGTTCCCAACAGGCCATAGACCGATACTGGTCCATTGCCTGGGGGTTGGGGAGAAGGGTGGCTGACTGAAACTTTTGAGAGGAGGCAGATGCCAGGCAATTTTTTTCCACCTTTTATTTCCACAAGTAGATAATTTTCACTTAATGTTGTTTGACAGATACATGTAATTGATGAAACAAAAATGACATGAGGGTAGGCATAGCAGGGAACCTTAACAAGATCTGGTTGAATTGCTATTTAGCTACATCATTCCAGGCTGATCATTCTCTAGAGTTCAGTGTTGTACAAGTCACATCGACAGCTCAGACTGAGGAGATGGGGAAGTCTTTCTACTCAGAGAATTCTGTCATTCCATTCATTCAATAGACATTTGGGGGAAGGCTGAAAAAGCCATAAACCAAACCAACATAAAACTTTGCACTTCAGGGGCCAGCCAGATAGCTCAGCAGATTAAAGCATCCGGAAGCAGGCACAGGAGCCAGACTTGGATCCACTGGCCTGCCTTGCTGGCCTAGCCCCTGGAGCACCCTGAGACAACAACTGAGACTGGTGTGATGGCACGCAACTATAATCCCAGCTCCTGGGAGGCTGTAAACAGGCAGATCACTATGAGTCTCAGCTAGTATGTGAGACCTTGAACATCATGTAGACCCTTCTCCCCGCCCCCCCAAAAAAAGAACTTTGCATTTAGGTGACACAAAGACCATAATAAATAATTACAACAAATGTTATTGATATGCTTTTTTTATTATGGGAAACCCAGGCAGTGACTCTAATTAGGACACTGGGGTCCTACAGTGTCTCATTTCATCCCCTCTCACTACCTGGTTCCTAGATTCCACCTACTTTCTTTCTCGTGCAACAAAATGAACATAACAAAAATTTTAATCAACCATCTACTTATCCTAGTCTCTGCAAAAACAAGGAAAGATCACCAGTAACAGAAGTTATATGCATTCAAAGCCTTACATGTTTGTTCTTTTCATAAAATAGAAGAACTTAAATTATACATTTTCTATTCTAACAGAAAGTATTCTACTGCTGTTTTTCTTCCTAAAATGTAGAAAAAGTGCACTGTAATTCAAAACACTGTATTAAAGCAGGTTAGAGCAGTCTATTAACATTGTACCCCAGCCCCAGAAATATGTTATAGAAACTATATCAAGAATAGTAAATATTTCTCATAACCAATCAAATGAGCACTTTTGATTTACTAATGAGGTTAAAAGTTTGCTAAGCATCATTCTTAGAGAATATAGTAACCTGAAAAAATTACATTTTAATAGGTAATTACCACATAGTACAAATCATGCTATTTCATTTGTTATTTAATTAATATATTACTTAAAGTGTCTTTATATGTTTCTAAAATTTATTATTGACACAGCATTCCTATAAGAAGCCCACATTCTCCTTATTAGAAACCACACTTCACTATTCGAAACCTAATAGATTCAAATCAAAGTTTCATTCTTATTTGTGGTAGACGTGGAGGGGAACTTAGACACTCTGGCCTTTAAAGTGGCTCTATGGATTAAATGAAATGTTGTATATGACAGTGCTGTTGATATAAGATAGTGAAAAGTGGTTCAAAAATTAAATATAATAAACCTCTTGTTTACAACTAGATATTCAATAAATAGAAGCTAATTGTCTATAATTTTTTTTTTATTCTGTTGTTCCAAATTCATGATTACTGGTACTTTTATGTTTTGGCTTGTTTTAGTTTTTGATGTGTATCTGTTAAGGACATAAAAACTTGCTGCAATGCCTCAAAGAAAAGAGAATGTTGGAAGAAAACCTTGGACCAGCTGCTCCCTCCTCAAATTCTGCCTGCAGAAGAACACTGGCTTGGCGTGTCCTGCCTTTGACTTTTCCCTGCTAATAGTAAACATTCAGGTCACCCTTGTGTGTCTCCCTTCTTCTCTCCTGCACTCTGATCTTCCTTCTCTTCTTCTCTCATGCCACCCCTCCTCCCTTTCTTCCTTCTCCCCTTCCCCATCTCCTCTGTCTCTGTCTCTGTCTCTCTGCTTCTCACTCTGTCTCTGTCTCATTTCCAACAAAAATGGGATATCATATATATCATGTACTCCTTGACATGACATCTATATTTTCTTTTTATTGAAGAATAGTATCTCATTCTTTTAAAACAAATATACAGGTCTAACAATATTTTTTAAGAAAACATTCTATTTCAAGGGTGTACTCTATCCTAAAGTGCAAATATGCTGTCAATTTTTCAAGTTATAGTTTATTAAACATTTGATTTGGTTCCTTTCTTCCCTTCTTCTCACCTTCCCCCCCTCTCCTTTCTTTCCTTTTTTATTTGCTGGGAATTGAACTCAGAGCTTTGTGCTTGCTAGGCAGGCATTATGCTGCTGAGCTATATCTTAAGTTTCAAAATGATACTGTTTTATGAGCAGAATTGGTTTATTAGGGGAAAGAAAGCTCCTGTCTGAGAAAGGAACAAGAGGGAGTTCCCAAGTGGGTGGCACTCACAAAACAATATTTTAAATATTGTTTTGAAAACAGAAAAAAATTAGAAATATTTTAGTGAACATCTTTGTGCCAGACTTTCAGACACAATGGGGTCTATATGTTACTATGCATATGGTGCTCATTATCTGAGACGCAAGGTATCTTCTCTATACTATAATAAAATCCTTCAAGATAGGGCTTTACTATTATTATCATTATTACTTGCCTCACAAATCTAACTCTATACTTTCAAATGAAGCATAAATGTGAGGTGAGCACATTGAGTGATAAAATCAATTAAGTAATAACTATAATTATTAATGGTAACTATTACTCACTGTTAATTATAACCTCTGATTATTTTATTGTTCAGATAAATCTATTAAGCAGATTTTAGTGCTCTACATAATATGCTGAGATTTAAAATGGGCTCTGTTAATGTCTAGGTAACTGAGTGCCCTGCTTTCTGAATTGTCGCTGAACTCTGACACAGGACCAATGTCTTTACCCAAATTTTCCCAGAGAAAAATGCAGAGATAGAAATTGCATGAGTATCAAGAAAAGGACAATCCAGACCTACTTACAAAACATATTCAGTGCTTATTTCCTGTCTACTATATGATTGCTGTATGCTTTCAGTCTAATTAATACACTGGGCATTGTAAATCCTTTCTTAAAAAAAAATCCATCAGCTATGGAAAAGCAGCTGTACCTTGAAATTTTTTTGTAGTGAAAGCCTTTGAAATATGGACATACACTTATAGAATGACATATTTATTGGAATATGGAGTGGTTTTGGAATCACATTTTCTTGTAGGATTGCAACACAATCAGGAACTTTAAACCTACCCAAACCAGCAGCTCCAGCCCTGGTGAGAAGCGAGCTTGAGTTCTCCTTACAAGCGGATACTCACCTCACCCCATTGCCAGTGACGTCGGCGTCCAACCGCATTGCTGGCTTTGCTCTGATGCCTGGGCAAGGACTTTCTGGTGTGTTGACTTCCTTTTAAGTGTATGCTCACCTCAAACAACTATGAACTGGGTTGCTCCTCCTGAGCGCCTGGCAAGACAAAAGAGTAGAGGTTACTCCCAGTTAGCACTGCGTGAGACCCAGAAGGCTGCATCCCTTCCGGCTCAGGAGCTCTTTGGCTCTGCCTAGCAGAATTGCAAGTGGCTCCTTTGGCTCAGCTAAGTCTGTAATGATGGAGTAAATCTTGGAGCTCAAACAGTGCACACATAAAATTTTTGTTTTTGTGTCACTATATTACTTGTGATAGAATTTGGCAATAGTATTATCAAAATGACAGTTTTTCCCCATGAGTCATTGTTATTACTTCTGTGTAATTTGTCATATCAGCCATCAAGCAGTTCATCAGCGAGAGTGGAAAACCAACAAATACAGCCACCCTCTTTGTGTCTGCATCTCTAACAACTCGTTACTAAATCAGTTACTAAGGCTCAGGGTGGAGTAGACTTCACTAGATGAATTAGCTCTTGTATCAACTGGTGGTTCTTGTCTGAGCTTTGTCTAATTCCTTTATTCCCCTTAACTGAGAATAAACATACTTATGAATAAAGTAAAACAAGCCAAAATCGGCCAAAACTAATCACAGTTGTCTGATATCTAGTCCAGAGTAAATGTTAGGCTTAACTTTAAGCAAACAGCAAAAACCACAAAAACTGGCCAACTAGAAAAATTATGAAGGCCATGTTCAAAAGAATGCCAGTATAGACCAGGTCTCCTTCCATAGGTTAATCATTGGCATCTATTTTAAGAGCTTTTTTAACCTCTTTAAATTTAGTCTATTCAGTAACAATTACTCAAAGAAAACTTACCAGCAAAGTATTATTGCAAGGTATCTTAGAACATGAATTAAGGACCAAAAGTATTTGTGTTCAGTGTTGGGTGTGCTACACTTGATGTGGGCAGGCAAGGAGCATACATTATCCATCTGTTCTTCAGCTTTCTCTTTGTAATCTGGAGGTGATACTTACAATAAGTGTAGGCATATCCAATTCGCAGAGCACCGCTTCTGTGCTGCTTATTGTTATGATAACAAATATTTTAAGAGGAAGTTATCATATATATATAATATTTTATACTGTATATATGGGTTGAGACCATTTCTTTTCACTCAAAATACAAGGGCAGAAAATTCAGCAAGTAATCTGTCACACATGCCTGAGAGTGACCAGATCGGTGGTGACAAACCCATGGAGAACCTGCCAAGCGGACACATGGAACTCTCTGTCAGCGCACTGACCATGTCACCAAACATCACCTTAGTGGCTGAGCATCAGATAATTGTGCACACGGGCCATGTGCATGCTCAGAAAATGGCAGTGGCCCTAGGCGATGACATCATGAACCACAGCTCATTACTAGCGACTAATTGGAGATTAGCCGTGACTGGTCAGTGAACTGCCAAGGAATTAGGAGTGTGTGTGTGTGTGCATGTAGGTGTGTGTGTGTGCATATGTATAATTTATACAATATTCTGTACATTATTTACTATATATTTAAATTCACATTCAGTCCAAATATATCTGTATACACATATTTGTAAATATTTGTATATGTGTTTGAATATATAGTTGCTTGGAATGACTTGAATTTTAATACTTTGCTTTTTATTTACATAAGATTTTAGTTTGGGCTCCTTACAGAAAGCAAATTTAATATCTAATACTTAGCAGAGATGTGCTAATGGAAAGAATGGAATTCTTTTAATGTTGTGCTACCCTTGGACTATTTGAATTTGCAACTCCATATTTAGTTGTGTGTGAAGACTACACACATACACACACACACACACACACACACACACACACACATTTGCCTGGGCTGCCTGTAATTTTAGCAGAATCTCCCACAAGATAGGAAATGCACTCAGAGCAGGCCAAAACATGGAGGTCTGTGGAGCGTGGCCCTCTTGTACTGGGGTCAACACATTTATGAGGAAGCTTGTCATAGGATCATTGCTGTAGACTGTTGAATTAAAGAATATCGAATTTAGCGTCAAATAGTAGTGTTTGTTATTTTTGGTATAGGGATAAGTCTGTATTCAATGCTTCATTTATTTATTTTTATTTTGTGTTATAATGGACTCTAAGTCATGAACATGAGAAAATGACTACAGGAAAATAAAACAAGAACGAATGAAAATGGACAGTGGAAGGTCTTTCCTAGAGGCCCAGACAGAGTAATTTGGAGTGCTTGATGCAATGAGAAAGCGATACATCTGTGTAGTGAAAATTTTGTGTATTCCACAGCAAGTGTCATTTGGCACCTTGACACCAAGCACAACAGTTTTACCAAATTTGGGGAAGGTGAAGCTGAACAGAAAGGATTTCTTAATGGGAAAATATCATTCTCAATGCCTTAGTCTTTGCAACTATCTTTCTGAAACAACGCATCTGCCTGCTGCCAGCTTTCAAGTTTCACTCTGCATAGCAAACACAGCAACCCTCTCTGACAGGGACTGTATAAAAATGACCATGTTGCCTTGGACTAATTCCCTTTTCCATAATTCCCTCCAAAAGGATAAAATTATACAATATGTCTCTGAGATGCTGCCTAGCAAAGATACTGGGAATGATGTTAGCAGCTCACGACTGACTTATGAAAGACTACCTGCTCCTCCATGTGGTTGGATGAAAGCACAGGAGCCTGCACGGCGAGCAGTAGTTCTGTGTTATACTGTTGGTGACATCATGAGAGAAGAACTGGTAAAACTGTTGTCTCTGCCTAGAGACACACAAGGGATGGCTATTTCTAATGCTGGGATGGATGCTTTTTTATATTAGACATAGGCCAGAAATAGTAGTTTCAGTTACCAGTGATGGGGCATCTTCATGGCTAGGACAATACCTATTTTACAATATTCTTTGTTAAAGAAGCAAAATATCCAGTCATTTAGTTCAACTGAATTATACACCAAGAAGTTCACTGGGTCTGGTAAAACAGCAAAACATTAGACAATATCCTCAAAGATGTACAAAAATGGAGAATTATATCATGGCTTGTGCTCTTAGTGTTAGGCAGTTTCAAGCACTTCCTGAAGAGGCTCAGGAATGCTTTACTTTTGTACAATAATGTCCAGTGACTGAGCAGAGAACTGGCCCTGGAGAGATTTGTAGTCTGCTTGGATGAAATAAGGCTGTCTATGAATGAAAAAGGGCAGGAATGTCCACAACTCACTGATATGGCCTGATTTAATAATCTAATGATATTTGTAGGTTTGACACTACATTTCAATGTACTGAACAAAAAAACTACATGGTAGAGGGAAAACGGCATAAAGGATGTTTGATGATATCAAAATAGTTGAGAGAAAACTACAGGTTTTTGGAAAATGGCAGGGTTTCTGCCACTCAAGTGTGGGCAGCTGAAATAGTTTATAAATCTAAAAATGCATTTAGAAAATACATCTGCAGATAGTCCTACAAGCCATCAGGAAACCTACAAGGAATTTTCTGCCATTGTAGTAGGTGCAAAGCAGAATTTTAGTAGCTGGTTTTTATAGTTTTATAAGATAATGTCAACCCTGTGTTTTGTTCTCCAGATAAAGCAAAATTTGAAGAACTTGGGGATGGGGAGATAGTTCAGGGGCACAAGTGCCTGCCTGGCAAGTGCAAGGTCCTGAGTTCAATTCTTCGTTCTGCAAGAGAGGGGGGTGGGAGAGAGGGGGTGGGGGAGAGAGAGAGGGAAGGGGGAGAGAGAGAGGGGAGAGAGAGAGAGAGAGAGAGAGAGAGAGAGAGAGAGAGAGAGAGAGAGAGATCAGTTTCGTGAGCCCAGGAGATAGCTCAGAGGCTTTAGTCATTCAAAAATCATATCACATCAAAATTTGAAGAGCTTGATCTTCGCCGTTTATATTGGATAAATTTTGGAAATCTGGAAGTGCAGCTAGTGGAACTTCAGGAAAACTCCACCTAGAAAAGTAAATTCTATGACCTCTGTGGAGCAGTTGAGAAGAGAGTGTGAAGGCATGACACGTGTTCACTCTAAAACAGAAGTTCTCAGGGCTGGCCAGATGGCTCAGTGGACTAAAGCACCTGTTTATGCAGACCCAGGGACAGGATTCGATCCTTGGTGTGCCATGCTGCCCCCCACATCCCAGGGGTGCACTGAGAAGTTGATTGAGACTGGGTGTGGTGGCACACACCTGTAATCCCAGCACTTGGGAGGCTGAGAACAGGACAGTAATTATGAATCCAATCTGTGTAGTGAGACCCTGTAGACTTTGTACTAAATACATTAAAAAAAAAAAAAGTACCTAAAAGGGAAGTCCTCAAAGTCTGGGATTCTCTGCTATGTCATTTTAAGTCAGTGAAAGCACTTGAGATTGCTTTTCTTACTTTGCTTGGATCATGTTGTACCTGTGAGCAGCTGTAGCCCACTTTGAATTCCATCAGATCTGATCAAAGGAAAGGACTAACAGGTGACCTGAGCACTGTATGTGCTGCTCAGACGAATGAAGCATGAGCAAAGGTTGGACAAATTATTGGCATGCATATGACAGCAGAGGTCACATCCATTGTACAAAAGTACTTCAAGTGTAAACTTTTACCTTTCAATAAAAACCTTTCAATACAAAGCTCTGTCATTGAGTTTGAAGACAAAAAAGTGGGTTTTTTTCCTCTAAACTTGAAACCTCAGTGTTCAGGTTTAATTGGAGTGTTGGCATTTGTGATACAGAAGCAGGTTTCAGTTGCAGTCTGGGCACTGGGTCTCCACTAGGTCTCCCATCACTAAGCTAGGCTAACTCATAGGACAGGATTAAAAGGTCCTATAAATGTTAATCAATGCTTTACAATCCACAAACACAGCAAGGTGCTGAAATAGAATAAAGATCCACAGTGTTATGGAGTCTCCATTGTAAGAGGCCCCCAACTCATAGTAAGCATATAATGAGAACACATGTAATGTGAGAGAGAGCATACTCAGTTGGAAATAAAAGAAGAAAATTCTGAAATGAAGGGTGCAATCTAGAGTTCTGTCATGATTTTCCTGTCTTGTCACAGTGATGATTAAGCTTAGACTATGTGGCATGTGTGGCTTTGCTGTGCACTTAAGCTCTTTGTGCTTCTTAGCGTGTCACTTGTAAGGCTATTTCGAAGTTGTGCCTTCTTGGCCCAACATAGTTGAAGCCCTTAGGAACCATGCGCCAAGAGAAAATTAAATAATTAGAAATGATCTCATCTCTACAGAGAAGTAGACTAGGGGACGTAGGTCCATGGGTCAGCAGATGTCCTGCGTTTGCTAGCAAAGAAGGCCCAAAAGTCTATAGCATTGGAGGCTGAGGCTCCTGCCTCGGCCTTTCTCCATCCAAGGCCATCAGGTCGGTTCTGATCTTCACGGCTCTTCTCTTCCAGCCTAACACTTAGCACAGTCTGCCTGAACCTGTGTGAGCTGCTGCTCCTTGTCCACTAGCAGCCAGGTCCACTGAAGGATAGCCTACTGAGCAATGAAGGTTGGAGAAAAGGAGCTCTGTGTTCTTGTTGCTGGTCACTGTCATAAATTTACAGGCTTGTGCACTAAGAGCTGTTTTGTTCCTCATGTTGAAATTGGGGTGGTGGAGCACAATGATCCACTTCAGGAGAGATTGGAGATGTAAAAGCCACACGTATATGCTGTTCATAACACAACCAAAGAGCCTGTAATATTCACTGAGTGGAAAAGATCAAGAAAATAGTACCATGTTGCCCAATATACTATCTTTTTAAAAGTTGTCTGTCATCTTCCAGGAACTTGCATGTTATCTCCTCCGAACTCTTGATTTTATGGTGCCTTTTTATTGAGGGTCTGATTTTCAATTTCTTTGGTTTGATCATTGGTGCAGCAAAAACTGTCCAAGGTTCACCTCAAATATAGACTACATTCAGCTACGAAAAATAAGGAATAGCTTCATGGGGAGGGAAACTTTATTCAGTTCTTGGAAGTAGAAACCAATTTTTCATAAGTGATAAAATTGCAAGAGATGAGAAGAGCACATGAGCAAACATGTAGAAAAAGAAAGTCCAGACATTGTCCAGGGGATATAGAATAGACAAATTGTGTTGCAGCATAAACTACATCACAGATAAGTGCTGTCTAATACTTGTAACATGTTTTCCCAACACTTGGTGGCTTACAATGGTAAACATTTAGGATATGATGTAGCTGTTATGGTCCAGAAATTCTGGAGCAGCTTAGCTGGGTTGCACAGCTCAGCATGTCTTGCTAACAAGACATACTCCTCGAGGAGCTGATCACAGCTGGCAGGTTTATTCCTAAAGTGGATCGCTCACAGGCTTCCTCACTTAGGGCCGGCAGAAGGCCATAGTTCCTTGCCATGCAAACCTCACCAGAAGGCCTCTGGAGGTCCTTTGATGCATGAAAGCTGAATTCTTCTAGAGTAAGCAACCCATAAGAGGGAGAAAATTAAAGATACATTGTCTTTAGTATTAAATTGTTATAGTATAAAATTAAGTGTCTCATACTGACTTTTTCATAATGTCAGTGTGGTTGATATCTTTGCGTAAGTTAGATGTAAGAACAGTGTTAGTAACTGGGAACCCGAGGGACTTTCTTGGAGACTGTCTACCAATAACATGTTAACAAATGGCCACTTTCCTTTTAATCAGTTTCCAGTTGCCTGGTTCTGAGACTAGTTACAGAATGACATATGAATTCTATCTTCCAAAATATCTCCGTATTTCCTCCCCTGGGTTATCGAATAAAATTCAAAGCTCAATGTATGACCTAACTCGCTTATGTCTATGGAGACTTGTTTATGTCTCCAATCATCTCCTATCAGTTCTCCACAACCTTGTAATTTCCCAAGCACAGCAGACCACCTGAAGTCCCTAAAACATGTTATGTTGGACCACACTGCCCTGTGGAGTCCTCTTTACTTTGCTACTTGTGTGATTTTCCTTACTCTTTGAGATTCATTTCAAACCAGCCCATGTTCACAACAGCACTATTTACAACTGTCAAAAAGTGAAAGCCATCTATGTGCCTACTCGCAGATGAATGAACGAACTAAATGTGGTGTATGAGCACAGTAGAATTTCATTTAGCCTTACAAAGAAAGTTCTGATAGATGCTACTATATGGGTGAACTTAGAAAATATCATGCCACATGAAATAAGCCAGTCATAAAAGGACAAATACTACATGATTTCCCCCTTGAGTGAGTCTGTTTTCTGTTTCTATAACTTAATAGCAAACATTAGGTAATCTTATCAGGAATAAAAGTTAATTCAGTTCATGGTTTAGGAGACTGGGGAGTCCAAGATCAATTTGCTGCCTCTAGTGAGAACCTTCTGCAGAGTCCCACATTGGCACAGAACATTCCGTGATGAAGAGCAGTGCATGGGCCAAGCTAGTCAGAAAGAGCTTACTTTTACAGCAAACCCACTTCCTCGCCAACTCATGAACCCACTGACCCATTAGTGACAGTCCCTCCCAAGACTGAGCCCTACCTGGTAATACCACACAGTGATGGCTAAATTTTAGCATGAGTTTTGGTAGGGACATTTAAATGATAGCACCCTTTTACAAGGTTCTCAAAATAGTGAAATTCATAGAAACAGAGAGCCGGATAGTGGTTACCAGGGTCAGGGTAGGGAAGTGCAGTGGGGAACAACTGCTTAATAGGTTCAGAGTTTCAGTTTCACGATATTAAAACAGTTAAGGAAATAGATAATAGTGCAAGTTATACAATAATGAGAATGTACTTAATGCCATTGAACTGTACAAATCAAGAAGTGGAGACAGTAAAACTTACATTTATTTACCACCAGAAATATGCATCTGAGGTATGTCAGCTTTTGCCTTTGTTAAACCTGTCCAAAGGGGCTGGGGAGATAGCACAGGGGCACAAGTGCCTGCCTGGCAAGTACAAAGGTCCTGAGTTTAATCCCAGGTTACACACACGCAAACACACACACACACACACACACACACACACACACACACACAAATCCTGTGCTACGATGTGGTAAAGTACCTTCTAGAGCCACATTAACATGGGACAAACCAAAGTCATAATTTACCATCCTGTAATGGCTGGCATGTCCCTTTTCTCTTCAGATTGTGATCTTCCCCATGCACCCTTAGTACTTTTGGCTTTGTGTCCCAGGCACTTTAGCACGATGCTTGAAACTGTTTGCTGACTAATTGTCTGAACAATGAGTTTTATGTGTGGCTTTCTCCTACAATATGCATCCTCCACATGTAAGTTTATGTTGCAAGCGCCTCTGATAGTTTTGTACTGTAAGACTCTCAACATAGAAGTCATGTATGTTGTTTCTTTCCTTCCTGACAGAAGCTAATTCCAGTTCACTTGGGATACTCAGTACTCATGAGGCAGCTAACATTATTGTACAGAGAGATCTGGAAAAGTTGACTATTCGTTTCAGTTGTTAAATGAAAGACAACTGAATCTGTGTGGAAAAACAGCCAGTTTGTGACAAGAGTCTTTAACATAAGGTTTACCGTTAAGTTTTAGAAACATATTCAATGATTACTTCAAATATGTGATTGATTATCTGTTCATTTATTCAACCAGTCTATCATTTGTCAATAAAATTTACTTAGTGGCTACTATCTATCACCATGTGTATAAAATGGTGAATCTAAGCAGACTGAATCATTTTCATCATGGCTAAACATTTGGATTAATATCACATCTCTCTCCAGATGCCAAGTACAGGTGACAGATGGCTCGCTCCTGAAATCCCAGCATTCAGGAGACCAACGCAGGAGGGCCATGATTGTGTATATATATATATATATGCCACATAGTGAGATCTTATCTCAAAAATCCTAACTAAAAAGCCAAGGTCAGACTTACAGTAATTACATTTATAGAAGCCAAATTGAATAACAAGGATTTAGAATTTCCTGGCTTCTAGGATCACATGGCAACGCTGGCTGCAGAGGCATCAGGAGAGTTGCCCGCTTGGGTGCTCTACTCTGGATGGCAGTATTCTATCTTCCAGACCCCTTCACAAGAAACAGCTCCACAGAACACCTGTGGGCAATTTCAAGAATTTTTCTAGGAGACCGGCGAGATAGCTCAGTGGTCTAAAGTATCTGCTTAGGCCAGCTTAGGCAACTGCAGGGTTGGATCCCCAGCACCACATGCTGCACCAGCCCCACCTTCAGGGCAGGCTGAGCCAGCCATAACATAAATAAATAAAGTTTTTTTAAAAAGGATTTTTTTTCTAATCTTAAAATGCATTTTAGTCATTTTTAGCAGTCATTCCATGTAATACATGGGGATATTACAATAAGTCTTTAAGCAATGTTGTTATTTTGAGATAGACAAAAATAAATATTTCTGAAAAAAAAAATGGAATGGAGTATGGAGAAATGAGATTTAAAATGACCCAAAGAGCCCAAGACAGGGTGAAGTCAGAGGTCAAAATCAATAGGAAGCAGAGATACTCTAGAGAAATGATAGCAAACCAATTTTAGAGCTGACAATGACACAAAAACACGCCATAGGTTCCCTATCAGTGTTCTAGAGGATTAGTATAGAAAACTGGAATTGCATTTAATCCAGTAAAAATGCTCCCACTCACTTTGATAATGCTTATCCTATTGTTCTTATCACTTTCTGAAGCAACTCTAGAAATTCTCTTTCCTCAGTGTCTTCACAAGGTATAATAAAAAATCCACTAAAAGCTATGACTGGGTGTTATCAAAAAGAAAGGCAGGCTTGCACAAACATTACGAAATGTCCTCACCTTCCATGGTCACAAGAGCTGGTGCTGTGTAACTCCTGGCTCTTCCCCCAGTGTACTCCTCAGACAACCCACCAGTGTCTTGAAGATAAAGAACTCAAAACACACATACCTCCTAATATAAATGAGAAATTGAAATGAAAAGAACCTTTTCAGGAAAAGAAGTACAAATAGTCAATAAATATGTAAAATATGTTCCTCATTTTTGGCAACTAGAGAAAACAGTTCTATCTTATTTCAGAAAGAAGAGCTATTGTCATCATGAACACAAAATATAACAAATACTGGTGAGGTAATGGGCAAAAACAGAAGTTTCTACCTCTTTGTTGGTAATGTAAATAAGTACAACCACTGTAGAAATCAGTATGGAGATTCTCAAAAGCATAAAGACAGTAATGCTATCTGACCCAGTTAAATGCTGTCTGTATATGGCTTATAGCATCTAAATAGCGAACTCTAACTCTTGGAAGTGGCCTGTATGTCTATTAACAAATCAATGCAATAAAGAATGCTGTAGGAACATACAATGGAACACTATTCAGCCAAAAAGATGAGTAAATTTGAATCATTGCAGGAACATGGATATATTTGGAAATTAAAATCCTAAGTGAAAGAAATCAGATACATACAATCAAATACCATATGGTTTGCTTATATGAAACCCAAGGTATATATACTTTTAAAAGAAAAATAAAAGACATGTGACAAGGCAGAGAAAGGTAGACTATCTACAAGGGCAGGGCATCTAGGAAAGAAAGAAGAAGGGAAGGGGGATTAAAAAGGATTACGATGTAATATGTCTTTGTGCAAACTCGCCATGTGGATGTATTCATTGTGTGTCACAAACATGAGCTAAGATAATACAAAAAACAGGAGCATCAAAGGAAGGCATTTTTAAACAATTGTGGACGCTGAGACCCCACCACTGTGTACTTGAAGATGTGCAGTGCTGTAGGTTCTCTGGGGGTGATGGGGGGAGCTCATGGTCAAGGCGCATTCTGGAGGTGCTGCTACTTTCCAGGTAGCCCCAGTCTGGGCTCGTGGCCCGGTCTCACTTCAGGTAACTCACTTGAGCACTACCAGAGTACTCCCCCTGGAGCCGCATAAATAGACAGAAAACAGAACTTGCCCAACCTATGAAGTGAATTACATGCACAAAGCAATCTAATTAAATAACACTTTGTGAGGGGCTTTATGGTTGAAGTGTCAAGATAATTGCTAGGCAGTGACAGCTGAGAAGTCCGGCAGCAGTGCTGGCTCTAAGCAAGACTGAGTTTCAGGATTAAATTATCCCCTGCTTCTTGCTGAGCTTGACATCAGTCAGTTTATGTCATGTGGCCCAAAGGAGAGAAGCAGCTTTTGGAAGTGCCCTGATTGGTCCAACTCGCACTGGCTTGCCCTGCTCAGGACCACTTGCTTGCGCCAGGGAGATGACAGATGCTGGACTGCCCCGACCACTAGTGACACAACCAGATCAAGTAGTAAAGAAGCACTTCCTGGTTGGGGATGATTCTGCGCAGGAAAACAAACAAACAATGCGATGTCCAGTGTCACAGATCTTGAGAGGCCTGGGTAGGAGGATCACAGAGTTGAGGCCAACCTGTGTTGCATAACAAGGTTCTATCTCAAAGAAACACAGCACAATGAAGCAGAATAAAACAAAGCATCTTCTACATACGTGCGGTGTGTATCAACACACTTACGTAAGTCCTAGTGACCCTGTCTTAACCTCCATGTCAGGAATCAGCAAAACCACAACGAAGAGCGACCAGAAGAACAATGTGCTGTCCTGTTCCTCCCAGCAGGCACCTCGCTCCTCCTGCTAGACCACGTGTTCTGCCAGAGCAGCTTACAGTGGTCCCTTCCGCATTTAAGGCTGAACCTACCCAGAGTGTTTTCCCGTTTCTCTGTCACCTATCATGTCAATTTTTAAGCTACTGAGCTACTTTTACTTGGTGTGCTGCAGAAACAAATCTACCAATAGAATGACATTCTTCCTTCCTTTTGTAGAAAGTTTTTCTCCCTTTTTCATTTGATTATTTCTTCTTGAATGTTACTTTCTTCACTTGTGCCCGCTACTGTCCTCCTCTGCTTTCTTCACAACAGTTACCAGAGTCACTCTGTCACTGTCTCTCTCTCTCTACTCCCTCCGTCCCTCTCTCTCCCTCTCTCCCTCCCACCCTCCCACCATCCTACCCTTCCAGCACAACCTAAAACAAACTCTGATGCAAATGGACATCAGAGTTTCTAATTCAAGTACATGCTCAGGTACTCAGGTTAGTTGAGTTTATAGCTTCTATCTTTAAACTAGTATTTTCCAGGGAATGCTTGGAAAATGCAGGTCTCTGTGAAAAAATTATACTTAAGAAATTCTCTAGAATACATACCATGAAAATAAGCTATCCTGTCATGGCAATACCCCTACAGACTAAAAGTATAACTGGATACATAGTAGGTGCTCCTAAATTTTCATTGAATGAATGAATGTAGGAAAACTTTGTGTCTTTATATATTTTCTTATTTAAGGCCTTCTAAGATCAGTAAAAGATTTATTTAATGTTGATTCAGTCTTTCCGGTGAAGTTCCTATGCGAGATACTTTGGGTAGGCCTTCCATAAAATATTCTCTTCTCTGGCTCCCATTCAAGAAGGCTGACTTTCATAACTGGAAAAGTTACAGAGGAGGAGGAGGTGATGGTTGTGGGACGGATAGTGGCTTTTGTCAGGCCAAGCATAGCTTCCTGTCTTAAAGATGTTGAAAAGTATGGAACAGTGTATGAAGAGGCACTGGGGGATTCTTTCTGGACAGCAAACAGCTCTTATAAAACAACAATTTGATGAGCTCAGTGCAAATGATTCAGAAACATATGGGCTCCGTTTCCCTTGAGACACACATAACTTTAACAATTAAACACCACAGTGATTAGTAGGGGAAAGAATACACAACAGGAACTTGACAGAGTCTACTTGAAAGCGTGTATGAGGCCTTCGCAGAGCCCCACATGGGGTCATTCCCATGGAATGAAAGGGGTCTGTGTACCAGCTACAGGAAATACAGGGTCCTTGGCCAATTCCAAGCCATCAGGAACATTAATAGCAGCTCTCACAGCAGCTCTGCTGGAAGAAAGGTGGCTTTGATCCTAAAAATAATGAATGGAGTAGAATCACACATTAGGGGGCTGCACTTTCCCCTTTGTTAGATTATGTACATATTGAATGCGTATGTTTTTTTGTTGTTGTGTGTATATTATGGCAATTCTTTCAAATGAACTAGAATCTCTCCAGAGATTTTATCCCATTTGATTTCACTGTGTGCGCCCAAGGGGTGTATATGACTGTTCCAGTTCCATATTTGAGGAAAGAACGTGAACAGAGGGGTGAAGGGCATTGCCTGGGTCATGCAGTATCACAAACTGGCCGGACAAGAGCCAATTGTCCAGCTTGCTGATTCCTACTTCCTGATCCACCCTGCCTCAGACTAATAAAGCCGTGTACAGCATTAGTGTATATTAACTTCAAAATTGGATCTCCTAAGGGGAATTCGGGCTTTTTCCAATGAAGCTGTAGCACTTGGCAACTGGTGAGGAAGAGGCAATTAATTTTTTCCTCATGAGTAAAATCATTATATAAAGTGCCCTGGCAGCCTCCAGGGCCCAATACAAGATGCTGAATTATATATCACTGCAGCTAATTCTTTCATCAAAAAACTAAGGACACAAATGCAAAAGTGAAGGCCACATTACTGGACATTTCCATCCTTTCTTACTGGTTACAACAGTTTTCCAGTCAGCTCTGACTTGAGGAAGATGAACCTCTTCTCCTTTGATTCTAAAAGTACAGTAAATATATTCCTCTTGGGTAGCTCACAGGATCAAATATTCTGGAGCTGTCCAAATCTAATTTGTCTTTCTTATCTCCTTGCCCCTATACACACGCACACACACACCTGTGCATGCACACACACACACACACACACACACACACACACACACACACACACAGAAAGAGAATGGTCCCTGGTATTTATATATTATAGTATCTTAGAGCTAGAGAAAACTTGACAGGTGACCCACAGCAACAAGTCTCAGTCTGGGCTGAGCACTAAACTCGTAGGGCTGAGAGGGCCTTAAAGAAACACCACCCCGCAGAGGACAGCAGGCTCCTCAAAAGGCCCTCCCTCCATTCAGGTCTAGGCCAATTTGCACTTCCAGGTGCTCCAATGGCAATCAGCTAACACTAAAAAGAACAAACTCTTGCTCCTGTCCCAAGACTCCATAAAAGCAAAGCATCATAAAACACAGAAAAGAAAAATTAAGTGCCACAATTAATTCAGTGCCATCAGGGTATCAGATAAAGACTATAACAATATGTGGATAGCAAAAGTTTTATAACTGGATTTTTCAGTATAAAGGTGGCTTTTTGCTTTTGTTTTTTGTTTTGTTTTGCTTTGTTTTTGCATTCTAAATTCCTTTTATGTCTTCCTAGAAAATCTGTTACATTGAGAATAATATTCCCTCATGAAAACCAAGACAGGAAGGGGCCCTGTTTCCTCACAGCAGAGTCACGGTGGGAAGCCAGGTCTCCTAACTCTGGTCTCAGACTTCCGCTCATGCTCACTCTGTCTGACAGGGACTTGGGATTCACCTCCAATAGCTTCGGGTGCACAGCATCAGGGATGCTTTATGACACACTGGCAGTTTGTCTCCTGCACTGACAGGTGATATGGGCCTGGGTTATGTGTGAGAGAACAGGGCTGTAACCTCTCCACATTAGGGAGCAGAGGAACATTCCCTCAGAGTGAAGGGCTGGATGTATGAGTTTTTCTTGAAGGAAGAAGTAAGAAAGAGGAATGAGTATATGACATATGAAACCCCCACAGGCTAACCACAGAGAGTGACATAGGCTGTGACAGACAGGACAGGGCACTTCCGCCTGCAAATGGACCCTGTGCTATCTCCTCTTTAATGACAGATGTGCACTTCAATGAGAAGAGAATGAATCTCTGGCTCTTGGTCATACCTTACACTCTTTCTGAGCTTATAAGGACATCAAACAAATATTTAGACAGAGTCCTTTACTCAGCTTCTCTGGAGCCGTGAATCAAGTCAGAAAAGTAATTCAACCCTCACTCCCTAGGTATCAGAGGGGAAGAAAAGTCATTTCCCCAGACTCCATCCTCCCTACAGAGCCATTTGTCAGTTTCCTCCGAGAATCTGCATCGATCCCATTTGGACTCTTGCCAAAATGCACACCCCAGAGAAGTGCAAGCTGGATCGGTCGGCTCCCCCGGTCACTTCCTCCCTCGGCACTGTGGCAAGAGCTGTGACAGATCCATGACCAATAAGAGGCCTCGGTGGTGTCTGGGTTTTTCTTTGCACTCAGGGACGCTCCTGAGTATCCATCCATTCTCCTGAGCACTTTTCCAGCCAGTGGTAGGAGATGGATCACTGGTTCATCAGGGGCAGCTTTTGTAGGATTCACTTGAGGTTCTTACTAACAAAAGGAGAAACCCTCGCTTGGAAAGTTTGCTCACCTTCGCTTTCCTCCACCAAAAGTAAGACCATCTGAAATACACAGACAGCCAACGCTTCCTGACTCACTAAACTTGGATGCTTTGACCTAGGTGCACTCTGGATTCTGCCCCAACAGCAGACCCTTAGCAGCAGAGGAGCACTTAGAGAACACAACTCTTAGCTTTCCTGAATGAAGAAAATTCATCCACCTGACACCAGAAGGAGGAGTCAGACCCTGACCCCACACCATGCTCCTTAGTCCCTGCACATCCAGAGGGCACACACAACGTGTGTGTGTGTGGGGGGGGTGTGTGGGTGTGGTGTGTGTGGCCACATGGAGATTTTCGGAATTGTGTACTTTGTGGGGTTTGCTAGTCTTCATCTAAGAGCCAACCCCTTCTCTGCTGTGCAGCTACCCGTGGGAGTGCTGAGCCACACTGAATGTTGTATTACTAACTAGCGTTCCCTACAGAAGAGACAGATTTGGGTTCGTCTTTAGCCCTCGCCACTTCCTTTCTGCCAATCCAAGTTTTTCTATTGCCTTTTGTCCTGATTCCCAGCCCAGAGTTACGTGCTGAACAAACCCAGAGCAGGGTCCGAGATAACTACTAGGATTTTCCTATTTCTCTGTGTGCTTTGTCATACGGAATGGTATGATTTAAAGATTCTTGGGCAACTCTCACTTTCCTTGCAGTGGAATGAAGGCCCTCTCTTTAAAATAGCCACCAATGGAGTACAAAGACCAGATGCGGAGTTCTCTTTGTCACGTATATGTTGCTAATCACAAAGAACCAAGAGAAGAGAAAACCAGCCCAGATCAATCCATAAAGTGTGAGAGCTCTTATCAAATAGCATGCCTTTCCTCCATCAAGCCTTTGAACTGTCCAGCCCCACTCCATCCTCTGAATCCATAGTGATGTTAGGTGTCTTTTCCAGGACAGGTCCATACTGTCTTTTCTCTTTATGTTCTGTTTTCCCCTCTGCACTCACACCTTCCCAACCGTACCCCATGGTGCTCAGTGGCACACTGAGCAGGCTGTGGCTGTCAAGTGTGTCCATGTCATGCACGAGCCAGCAGAGCACACATCACTCCCTCCACTCTGTCCCTCTCAGCCTTCTATAGACAAAGTGCCCTTGCCTATCACTGAGTGGGAGATGACATTCTTGAGTCAACAGGGCACACAGTCTCCACTGGAATTTTTTTTTTTTTTTTTTTTTTTTTTTATGAGCAGAATACATTTATTGGAGGGAAAGAAAGCTCCTATCTGAGAGAAACAGGAAGGGTGTCCTGAGTGGGTGGTCCCCAGGAAGTTGTCTCTTTCAGGGACTTTTTTAGAGAAAACCATGCAGTGAGGCAGGTCAGAGGTGGTGGAGAAGACATGGGAACTTGCTTAGGTGGGCATGAGGTGGGAAAAAACTATGGTTCTTGGTCAGTATTCTTGCCTGCTTGCTATGTGACTTGCTACCCCATTTGATCCGGATTCAATCAATTTTACCTGAGCAATGATGCTTGTCATCTCATTGGTTGACCATAGTTTTGTCCACTGGATTTTCTGAGAATTTTCACAGATAAAAAGAAAAGAAATGTAGAATCTAAACAGCCTTTATTCTTCCCTCAAATCCATCCTGCTGCCTCCGGGCCATGTTTCTCTCTTAGGCCCTCACAGAAACTTCATCACCCTTCTCTTTTGAAATATTAAAATGCAGTGGTTTTTGGATGAGCACAAAAAAAATTGGGAATCAGGGGATAAAGCCTCCTCCCCCATTTCTGAGAGCCATGAGAAAGCACTTCTCATCCTTCTCACAACAGGGGAACCCAGGCCCCAGGCAGCCTTGTCAAGCTGCTGAGAAGCTAGTTGTCTCTAGGAGAAGACAGGACAAAGAGCGAAGAAAGACCTTCTGCTCCTGGGACTGCAGGGCCATTATCAAGTGACTGAGCACGCGTTTCTGATTTATTGCAACATTTTAGGCTCCATCGTTGTATTTTGACATCACGTGTTGAGAACACAATATTTATCAATTAGCATGTGCCTGCTAGTATATAGCAAAATGACAAGCTAATGTCAGTTTCACAATGAAATTTCAGGAACCATTTGAGATAGATATAAAATCATTTAAAGTGACTCTTCAAGAAGCCTTTTATTTGGAATGTCTGCTATTACATTGTTAGACATGCTTCACTGAATATAAAAGATCTTTAATTTGATTATATTAGGAACCTATAAATAGTACTGATGTATCTCATCATCATTTTTCTAGTGATCACTACTGTTATGACTTGTGTCTAGATGTCCCCCCAAAGCTTGATGTGGTTGTAGTTGGAGCTTTTTCAGAGGTGGCTGGATCTAGAGTGTGTGATGCTGGGATTGATTCATAGTGCAATGTTAGGCTCAAGGGCAATAGGATTAACGATATCAGTGCTACCCACCCTAAGTAATCTGGATAAGATGAAAGGGACAGAAAAAAGCTACTAGGGTCCCTTGTTGCTTTTGCTATCTTTGCCTGTGATGAGCTGTTTTCTCCTTTAGGAAGCCTCTCTGCCATGTGCCACTCCCCCTTGGAACCAGCCAACTGCAGGCTGAAGCTTCTATAAACAATGAGCTAAACAAACCTTTCCCTCTTTAGTTTTGGGTGTTGGGTATTTTATTTCATCGATGGAAAAGCAACTAAGATAATTACCAAACTATAATTTCATGTGAAGCCATTTGCAATTTCAGCAAAGGTAAAATGGCAAGAAAACTGCTATGACACAAGCCTTTGGTCACACACAGGCGTTCCCCTGGGCACCGAGGATCATCCTCTCCGTAGGAATCCACGGATACACCACAGCCCATCCTACCTGGGCTCCTCTGGCTTCCCCAGCATGCACACCTCTCTCAATGCTAGAAGAATCTTCATCCATCTCCCAAAGCTCATAGAATACTGACACTGACGCTGGCCTGTGGCTATCTCGCTCTGTTTTCAAATCACAGGTTATGTTAGGCTTTGTTACTTCTCTTTTCTGCTTGTAGCAGTCAGAGAACACATACTTTATGCCAGGCTCTGCTTCTCGAGATGCTGTATCAAACCATTCAGATCTCAGTTCTGACCTGCTCAGCTCCTTGCCTATGAAATGAAGATAATAGTAAAACAAAAATCACAGGACAATACATAAATGCTGGTTTCTTCTTTTTTCCCCAACAGGCAAATAAAATCATTCATATGTATTTAAAATATGTACCTCTCAACACTCTAAAATAGGAATAACTTAAAGTACCAAGTTTGAGATTGATGCATTGGAGATGGAGATTATTAAATTTCCTTGCTCAGAGAGAATATAATTAACATGATCAGTTTGGAATTTTTTTCATGCCAAATTGGCTTTCTGGTCCTAAAATAATGTTGTGCAAATTATTGGCAAGTTGTTTCATGTTCATGCTTAATGAAAAGAAAAAAATCTTTTTCTTGTACTTAAATGCCTATTTGGTTTTGTTTGGGCCATTTCCTTTGAACTAAATGCAAATGAGGGAGGGCTGCTGCTATTTCATACTCTTCCTTTAATCAAAATCACTACAAAGCATCAGCCCACTGGGTGAAGGGTGACATAAATCACATTAACTTAACTCTGTGTGTTTCATTAAAGGATTTAGTATTTTTATGAACCAGGATATCTAAGTCAATGCCAGAGAAGCTTCAATCAAATTGTAGATCGCATGAAGTCAGTGATGTGTTCCTCAGTGGGAGGGACGAGGATAAAGTGGTTATGCCTACCTCATGCTGTCTCATGAAAACCTGGTTGCCTTTCAATAGTGCTGATCTTGAAAGAGCCACTTGGGTGGTGGCCCCAGAATGCAATGGGAAACGTAGATCTTGTGCACTGTGCTGACGTATAAGCACAAATTCTGTGTTCACTTTTATTCCCCTCACATATGAGCCACTCCTATGATTCCGCTATGTGCCTGTTTTCTTAACCATCTTAAAAGATAAAATTAACCATATATAGTCTTCTGGAAATATCATCTACATCTTTCTTTCCACTTAATATTACTTAACATCAGAGACTTTTTTCATTTCTGTAAAATAAGGAAGAGAATCTGTGTTCTCTTTTTACATGGCAAACCCAATAATATTGTATAATATAATATCTGTAATATTAATTAGCACACAGAAATTGTTAAGAGAAGAATCTAGCCTCTTGATGAAGAGATAGGAGAAAAATCTGGACCAAAACATAGAGCCCAAAGTTTTTAAAAAGTTTCAAAATCTAAATTGGGATGTAACTCAGTGGCAGAGATCTTGTCTAACATGCATGAGGTCCTGAGTTCCATTCCTGTCAGCAAAAAAGAAAGAAAAGCAAATGTGTGTGACCATAGGGCTTTTTGGTTTGCTGTGATGCAGTTTATGACTATTAGCATTGTGTAATACGAAGTTAGGCAGGCTTCTTGACCTAGGGAGCCTGGAGCCAAGTAGGACAGTGGATGGCTCATGGTGGCAGGCTGAACCCAGAGATTTAAGAAGGCCACCAGCAGATAAGCCAGTATTTCACACCATTTCTTTTCTTGAAACTTTCCAGGGCCATTGTTAGACATAGAGTCAAACTGGATCCACTTTTCCTGAACTTTGTCTCTTCCCCTGGGGAGTTGCACACAGTTACATGCACAGCACAGTTTCTTGGCTAATTGTCAGAGTGCTCAACTTGATCTATTTCCCCCCCCGCCCCCCAAGAAGAATAACTTCTCCTTTCTGAAGGAGGAAAAGAAACTATCAGCAAGTCGCTTGCAAAAGTTCACCAAAGTTCACTGGTTGAGAATCTGGATTCTCCTGATAGGGTGGAAGGATTCATCCTATCCAGAGGACACAACTTCTTGCTTTGAATTAAAGACTACTTTGAGAATGTGATAAAAATTTTAGATCTTTCCCATAAAGTTGAAAATAAATATGAATTTCTGTTTGAAATGTCTAGGACATTTTAGAGACACTCTCTATTCAAGTTAAAATTGTATGATCTGGATATTAAAGAGCTCTGTGTTTTACTGGTGCTTTGAAATTACCAGCAATAAATTGAGGTGCATCACCCAAGGAAGGCTCCATCTGCAGCTCCTCCTGGTGACTGGAGCAGTATCACTAGAGAACTGTTAGAAAGCTAGGTTCTCTCCATGAGTCCAGAGTGACTTTCAGAAGTGATTTTAAGCCTCCAATTCTCAATCTCACGTAAGAATGACTAGTGGAATTTTTCAAAATTACACAGGCCTAAGAGGACTCAGAACCCACGATGTTAGAACTTACAACTACAGTAAGCAGGATGGCATAAGGGCACAGATAGATCAATGGAATAGAATTGAGATCCAGAGCATAACCCCCTTACATCTATGATCACTTGACATTTTCTTTCTTTGGAATTACTATGTATTGAACCCAGGGCCTTTTCACTGAAATGTACTATCAGACTTGTCCTTACTTTTTTATTTTAGATAGAACCTCACTGAGTCGCTAAGTTGTCCCAGCTGAGTTCAAACTTGTGATTCTTTTGGCCCAGCCTCTCTGAGAGTTAAGATTACAAACATAAGTTATTATCACTACTTGCTCAGGTTATTTGAGTTTTGCTAAAAATTCTCATGGAAATTAAATCAGGAAATAGAAATTTTTCAACAAGTAATGGTGACATACTTGAAAACTGTCCCCCAAATTAAAAATACAAAGAAATATTCTATCTGTTCTAGGGTAAGCTGCTGGCACTTGTCTTTTTTTTTTTTGACAACACGTATAGTGATCCTACTATTCCAGTATTCAAATATCAACTGTGGTTGATATCTGAGCTACAAGGATAGTTTATTATGGTTATTGCTTCATTTGTCTCATTTTTTTCTTAGTTATCCTTTTCCTACCTCATACGTTTTTGGTAAAGTTTCAATTCATTGAATATTCTGTACATTCTCTGTCTGCCACTACTGATGCTGATGCTGTCATGACACGTTCAAAATGGCCTAAGAGAAAAGAAAGGGAGAAAAGAGTACATGACTTTGGAATCTCATAGAACCTTGATCAAATCTTGGCTCTACCCCTGGTCTATTATCTGTGTCTCTTGGAGCAAATAATTCCAACTCTGCAAACTGTAACTTATTTCTCTGAAAAACAGGGAAAAATATAACTGCTAGTGTTTTGTAAGGCCTCTGTGAGATAAATATTCCCCTGTAGCTTCTTGCACAATTTTGTATCTATCTACCAGTCAATAAAAATTAGCTATTATTACTGTTGTAATGTGTGATTGTTATTTTTATGGCTGAATCAAGGCACTTAGATGAGGATTTTATGAGAGTTGTAAACTGTGTAAAGAAAATTAATTAATTTATAATGATTAAAATAAATCTTTTTTATTTATTTATTTATTTTTAAAAAAATTTTTTTTTTTTAGGACCGGGGTTCAAACTCACAACCTTGCACTTGCCCAGCAGGCACTTGTGCCTTGGAGCTATCTCCCCAGCCCCAAAATAAATCTTTTGATGCTTAATCATACCGCTTTTTCTTAGATTCTCCCATCATCCATTCCTTTGTATTTCCTTTTCAACCTTTCAGTTATACTTTTATTAGCTGAAGTGTTTTCCTTGCAGCAGAATTGCCTCTGAATGCTGGTCCTCACCAGTCACACGGTCTTAACATCACAAAGACAACGATGAGTAGGCATGTTTTCAAGTAATAAACTACTCAGAGCCAGGTCCCAGACTTGTAATTTGTGATTATTGTGTGCATTCTTTTTGGCTGTTGAAGATTTGGAAACAATAGGTCTTTTTTTGTGTTGTGCTCCACTTGCCGTGTTTTCTGTGTATCAGGAGGGGACTTTAGCAACACAGGAGCTTTGACCTAAAACAGTAATCTAAGGTTTCCTAAGTTTTTCTCTGCCCTTTGAGTTTAGTTTATTCAATTATCAAATCAAAGAGTTCCACAGCATTAAGTACTAAAGGCCTTAGCCAGCCAGCTCACTTTGTAAAAGACAAATGGAAGCTCAGGATGATCAGAAGATTCATACAATGTCACACCACAAATACAGAACCAAATGTGCAACCTTATCACATACATTTCCTCTTAAAAGAGTCTTAGTGCCAGGTATAGTGGTGCAGGCCTGTAACCCTGGCATTGGGGAGGCTGAAACAAGAAGATTTGAGTTCAAGCCCAGTCTGAATTATGCAGCAAATCCCTCTCTCAAGAGAAAGGGAGAGAGGGAGAGGAAAAAAGAAAGGGAGAGAGGGAGGGAGAGAAAGAGGGGAGGAGAGAGAGAGAGAGACAGACAAGAGACAGAGAGAGACACAGAGAGACAGAGAGACAGAGACAGACAGACAGACAGCCTTCTATGCTCACACTGATTGACATGCTCAGGTCCTATAGGAACTTCCCTGTCTTGTTGGTCTTGTTTATTAATGTAAGTAATGTAAAATTAATGTAAATGTCCTAATAGGTATAAGCTAAAAATAAGTTCAAGATCAGTTTTTACTTTGTTTTCTCTGGTTCTAATTAATGTCTCCAAATATCTAAAAGTTTATTGTTTTTCCCTATGATATGCTTTTCTCTTAAAATTTTTACTGCCTGTATGGATATGTCCTGCTTTTATTTTTTTTAAAATATCCTTCTCCTTTCTTTTTAATTTGTCAAAGACTAAGCATCATCTGAGGCTACATCAGATATTTTCCTCCCAAGTCATAAAAATCAATGTACTTTCTCTTGCTTGGATTAATGGAAAAAAAAAATTAAACCATACACATTCATATATATTTATATTCTTTATTTTAATTATTTAGTCCCTTATCCAAACATGGTAATGGCTGAGCACAGTGATAATAATAGTTTGATGATTTATTAGCTGAGTCATAAGTAGTAGCCAATTCATTCATAATCCAGTATTTACACAGGATGAATTAATCAAACTCTTAATAAATGTTCAAATCAATAGTTCATATTTTGAAATCCAAATAACCAAGTTTAAGCCTTAGCTTTGATATTTACTAGTTCACCGAGTGAGGAAAAGCCATTTAGGAATTCAGAGTCTTAGTTTCTTCTACTATAAAATAACAATGACAAGAATAATGATCATACCTCTCTCTCAGTGTTTCAGTGTTATTACTGTCATGAAGATCATTCATTCCCTGGGATACCCACGTCAACTTCCCTTGCTCCAGCTGACAAAATATGCAGCAAAACACCAACAAAAGGACTTTGAGGTCCAGACAAATCATATATAGGTTTGAATTAAAACACTGTTGCCATATTTTTTAATACAATAGCTTATACTCCAGCCTTTGAAGCGAAATGTGAACCTTTGAAAGGTAAGGTGACAAGACATCAACAGTGCCTTTGAGACACACCCGAGTTGCAATTGTTGGTGTGGAAGAACCTCTTACGAGGGAGATAGTTATTGTGCCCTAGCCCTGTCCTGACCAAAGGCTGTCACACTGGCTCAGCCACAAAGGATAAAAATGAGATGAAGGGAAGAGCGTCTGACCTGAAAAGATAATCAACCTAGAAATCCAGAAACTAAAAGGCTCAGGAGAGGGATTAAGTGTACAGCCAAATCTCTTCTTAATTTTGTTAATCAGACATTTGCCAGCACAGGGCACCATTTACAATTGCTGAGAAATCAAAGCTCATGAACAGGGCCTGGGACACATCTTATTACTTTCTTTATCACAGGGGAACATTTCTCAAGTTGCCTTCCTAAGAGGCATTTGGGCTTCCAGCTCATGTATGAAGATAATTATTTCTGTCATGATGAATAATTTAATCCAACTCCCAACTCCCACTTTCAGACCACTCATAGCTTTCAATAAAAAAAAGATATATTGCGGTGTGGCATAACAGCTTGTCTATTTTATGGGCCTGGTGGAAAATGTAACAAAACCAAAAATGCTCCCAAGTCTTCTGTGCCAACATTATTTGTTGTCATTCTTTGATTTTTTTCTAAGGTAGAATTAGAGAACATCAAGGCTGAGTGTGCTATGGCTTAGGTGTAAGTGCCCCCTTAAAGTCTCATGTTCCCAAAGGTAGGGCTTTCGGAAGGTGATCAGATCCCTGGGGGTCTACACTCATTAGTGGAATAATTCAGTGGTGACTTGACAGATAAATGTGCTGTGAGGATGTGGTCTGGTTAGAGGTAGGCCACTGAGCACATGATCTAGAGGCATGTGCTATTGTCCTAGCACTCTTCCTTTTCCATTCCTTCCTTCCTGATTGCTATTCATTGGGCAGGTTTCCTCCATAAGGCCTTGCTATGCCACACTATTTCTGCCTGGGAAACAACCAACCATGGATTGAACACTCAGAAACCATGAACCAAAACAACCTCTCTTTCTTTAGGTTACAGGTGTCTGGTAATTTTCTGCAGTCATGTGAAAGTGGATAATGCAAAATGCTGCTTTTTTTTTTTTTTTTTTTTCTTTTGTATCTAGGACAGGGTCTACATGGTCTATAGGGTCTCTCTATGGAGATCAGACTTGTATTGATTTTCCTGTCTTCAGCCTCCCAAAGTGCTGGGATTATAGATGCACACCACCACACCCAGTTTCAATCCTTCTCTCAGCATGCCACAGGGATAGCATGGCATGCCAGGGATGGAATCTCGGCTGCTGTGCTCTGCCTAAGCAGGCACGTTAGTCTGCTGAGCTATCAAGCAGGCCCCAGAATGCTACTTGAGATAACTACAGATGAATGCGATGAAACTTAAATCAATTCAGTATTGTTGAAGGTCATTCAACTGCTACAGCTGTAGGCCAACCTATTTATCTCCCATTTAGATTATTTTCCTCATCTTATCGCTGTCACAATACTGTACAATAAATATCAATGAAGTAAAAACCTTGGCCTGGTGCTAGCACACCTGGTCATTAAGCATTTCCAGACCTGGCTTGTTCATCCACAAAATGAGTCTGATAGCTTAAAGTAACACTCTAATTTTGCAACGATGTCAGACTTACAGGGCACTGTAACTCCGGTGTTTTTGCCTGAACCATTTGAACAGATGCCTCCATCCTGAGTCCAGCATGATGCGCCGTCATTCTGAGCACAGGGATTATTTCCTACAAGCAAGGGCAAAAGCCACAGCCTAGTCATCGAAGTCAGGAAACTGACATCAATACATTCATGTTTCACTAGTTCTCTCATTAATGCTCCTTTCAGCAAAAGTTCATTCTGAATTCCATGCTGCTTTTCATCACGATGTCATTTTAAAGGTTGTATGAAGCATTCCTTCAGTTTGGAACTGTTCCCACCCTCACCCTACTCCTAGCATTAATGATCTAATTCCTTTGAAGATTGTTAGCTATCAGCTGGAACTTTACTGACATTTCACTTGGCCATAATATCACACAGGTGGGGCTGGGGAGATAGCTCAGCAGTCTAAGTGCCTAACTGATAAGCCCAAGAAGTCAAGTTGGATCCCCAGTACAGCTTGCCATGCAGGCCCTGCAACTGGGCATGGTGGCACAAGCCTGCAATCCAAGTGCTAGGGAGGCTGAGATAAGAAGATTACTATAAATCCAAACTACATGGCAAGACCCTGTATCAACAAAAACAAATTTGAAAAATCACACAGGTGGGGTGCATTTCTGACTGTCCCATTGCTGATGCTGTTAATCTAAGTCATATAAATAAGAAGACTTTTTCATGGCTTCTCTAATGGTATTTTCCTATGAGGTGTTAGCTATTTCACGAAAAATAATTTGAGACGCTCTATATACTCTGGTCCTTACCAAATTAATTAATTAATATATTTATTTATTTCAATATGAACTTAGGGATTTTTATTTTACTTAACAGGATATCATTCTTGCTAATCACACTTTAGTATTCTAATTGCTCTAGATTTGGCCTCACAGGAACCCCTTCAAGGTCATCGCTGTTTCCTTTTGACACAGCCCCCTATTTCTAGAAATCTTTCATTAATTTTAATCTGAAAAGACATTCTTGTGCTTTGCCAGCCCATGCTGGAACCCAAGATAATGACAGAATAGATAGTGATATTCAGAAACCAAATCTGGGCACTAGTTGGAATCACTCCACTCACGAGCGTATATTTATATCCGCATCACATCTATTTCTATAGCTATCGCTCAACAATACCTTGGAATCCATATGTTCACAGCAATACTTCCAAGTCCAGTGGGCACCCCAGGGTTATCTCTGGTTTATTTGAATGCTGCTCACAGTTCTGGAGGCTGAAAGTCTAAGACCAAGGTGTTTCCTGGACTGTCCCCTTCTGAAGGAAGGACCTGTTTTGCACCCCTCATTTCAGTTAGCAGATGGAGGTCTTTTTTGGGTTGCTTTACATGACCCTCTCCCTATTTGTGTAACTCTAGAGTCAAACTCATCTTTTTATAAGAATATCAGTCATGTTGGGCTAGAGCCGACCCTTATGACTTCACACAAAGCCAACTGCCTCTATAAATACCCTCCTACCAAATGAGTTCACCCTGTCAGGTATGAGGGCTTGCACTTTAACATACGAATATGGAGAAAACACAATTTAATATATAACAGCTGTTCTCCTCCAGGCATTCATTCAAAACCCCAAACACCTTCAATCTTGACACTCCATTTTCTTCAGTGAACAATTCCAAAGTTTCTGTGTTGTGCCAAGATAGTGGAAGGAAAAAGCAGAGAATGTTAAACCTTGGCAGGTTTTATGGGTGCTGCCTGGAGGTAGCATTTCACTTGCTTCCTGTTGGTAAAGGGTGAGAAGCATCTCTGGAAGGAGAGTAATTAGTTTCGGTGATCAGTGTTTGGAACCCCTTAACCAAGAAAAGCACTGGCATGAGGAAATTAAAATTAGACTGCTGGTAACAAGATCCTCAAGGGGAATAGATATAAAAATAACATTTATCTGCACTTTGGGAGGCACTCTTAATATTTTAATTATCAGCTTGTGCTCTTCCAGGAAAAAAGTGATATTGAAGAGAAGGGAGGTCAATTGTCATCTGATGTAGTGCACACATTTTAGCACTTGAGATTGTGCTCCGAGTCCTACCTGGGGCACATCTGTGTGCTTCTTCCTTTTGTTTGCCTAGATGGATTATTCAGATGTAGATTAGAAACACAAACATTTTCTTGGGAGGTCATAGTTCCCTAGGGTTCCTGTTATCTTTATTATATAATATTAATGATAACTGCAACCACCAGCCAGGGTAGGCTAAAAAGAGCATTATCTTACAAAACTGAAATTCACTGGTGGGAATTTTCTTCTAAACACCATTGTGCATAATAATATTTGAATGGGCTAATTCTGACCAACTGGTCCACAAAACTCTTGTCATTTTTTAAAAAGCAGAATTGAATAATACCAGGCAACAGAGTGTGTAAGGCATAAATTACAGATGGCAGGAAAGCAAAACCATCGTGTGGTGAATAAATTAAAGAATTCGATTGTGGCGCCAGTGGACAAGGTATGGGCAGGGAAAGCTGAGGCTGCAAGAGGAACACTGTCAAATGACACTGAAATCTGGTCAATGAGAGGTAAGAGTTCCCTTAAGAGAAATTCGTACTGCATAAATGGATTATCTAGGTCACAAAATTTTAATAAAAGAATATAAGCACTTTTTGTCTAATTCTTTCTCAAGAATATAAAGTTCTAAAAGGACAACTGTGGCCTGGCGATACTTGCATGGTGAACAGGACTTGCAGTTCTTTAGTTGGTATGGGTGGTGACAAAGCAGAGGGCCAGGCCCTTTCATGCAAAAACAGTTAAAATTTATCATACCTGTAACCTCAAATTACAGTATGGGCCTTTGAAGCCTAGAGATTGACTGCAGAGCTTACCTTTGTGCAGACGGAAGCACTTTTTCATCAGCCTCAGCCATCTCTCTAAAATTGCTGTTTCTCATTCTATAGACAGATTCGAATTTTTTATCACTCCTGTCTTTCCTTTACTTTGTAGTTGATTAAAATCCCAGGGCCTTGCATGTAATAGGTAAGCAACCTATTAACACAATTTTGGTGATATAATTTCCGCCATCATTTTCTAACATGATAGGTTGATCTCAGTGGATAAAGTCCTGAGCCCCTTCTGTGTCCACAGAAATCCAGACTGTCTTGGGCACAGCTGTCCATGCAGCTTAGGCTTTAATGTCACTGGACCACTGAGTCTCCTTCCAATAATCTGAACATTTCGCAGGTTACTGTGCCTGTTCTAGGTCTCTTGATGGCAGCCGTAGAGCATCTGTGCAAAACAGGACAAGGTCCCCAGCTCCAGGAGGATGCACCCGTGCCACAGCACAGCGCTGGGAGAATTGCTGGGATTCTGGCCTGCCTGGTTCCTTAGCCACACTGAGGTTCTCCAGGTCTTGCACTGTCAGTATAACCGGCTTAAGCTTTCCCTGCCCTCCTTGACGAGCAGGTCAGGTATCACTTCTTTTTTTTGTGTCTTTTTGAGACAGGGTCTCGCTATGCAGTTGAGGCTGGTCCTGCGCTCACTTTTGTAGCCCAGGCTGGTCTCGAACTCGCACTGATCCTCCTGCCTCAGCCTCCCAAGTGCTGGGATTACAGGCGTGAGCCACCACGCCCGGCAGGTATCACTTCTAACATCTCCCAGACAGAGCCAGCCACATCCTGGTCCCTCGTAGTGCAACACTTCTTTTTCTTTCTTCCTTTCTTTCTAGTCTTTTATTAATTTATCTATTTGGTACAGGGTCTCAGCAGCTTACTCCTAGCTATCTTCCTGTCTCAGCCTCTCCAGTGCTGGGATTACAGGGGTGCGCCACCACCCCTGCAGCACAGGCCGCCGACACAGCCAGCAAGCTCTCTCCCTGGCCCCGGCCCCTGCATTTTTTTTTAACAGCTACTATTTCTCCCTCATTTTCTTGAATGACATGAGAACAAAAACAGTACCACTGGGCTTTTCAGTTCCTTGTTTTAAATCCCCACTTCCTGATGTGTAATAGTTGCTTACAGTAAGTATTCAACAGAGAAAACATGTGGAAGGAAAAGTCATTAAATCCAAATGTTAAAAAAATGGAAACAGATTTCAAACCATGTTGCAGAAATTAATGATTAGGAAAAAAAGTAGCTTGATAATTACGTTGTCCTATATTTGGAAGAAAAAGATTACAAAATGTTTACTCAACAATTTAAATGTAGTTCAATTCCACAATAATTAAGAGGAAAAAGGAAATTGAATAAAAAACTATTGGCGAAAGTGAAATTATAATTATAATTAT
>PVJA010019062.1:0-38969 GCA_004027025.1 Myocastor coypus
ATATAATAGTCAAGATACCAGAAATCCAGCTGAAGAATAATATACTAAAAACTGCTAGAGAAAAGAAACAGATTACATTTAAAGGAAAACCCATCAGAATAATGGCAGATTTCCCTTCACAAACCATGAAGTCAAGAAGAGCATGGAGCAGAGTGCTTCAAGTCCTCCATGAAAACAAATTTCAGCCCAGACTACTATGCTCGGCAAAACTCTCCTTCAAATACAAGGGAGAAGTGACATATTTCCACGACAAGGAACAACTAAAGAATTTCATGACGTCAAAGCCAATGCTACACAGTATTCTAACAAATATTTTAGAGAGGGACCAAAACAACCCGATTTCCACAAATGAGAACAGAAACATCCCACCAAAATAGAGTGACCATAGGAGAAAAAGTGCTAAACAGTAGCAAAAAAGTCATGTCAATCATAAGTCAATACATTTCAATTATAACCATCAATGTAAATGAACTCAATTCTCCAATTAAAAGAAGTAGACTGGCAGAGTAGATAAGGAAACAAAGCCTAACCTTATGCTGTATACAAGAAACATACTTAACTCATAAAAAAATTCACAGGCTTAAAGTTAAAGGTTGGAAAACAATACTACATGCTCCAGCACCTCAAATACAGCGGGGGTAGCAATCCTGTTTGCACACAGTCTAAATTTCAAACCAAGATTGATCAAACGAAATAAAGGCCACTACATATTGGTTTAGGGAAAAAATTCATGATGAAGAGGTAACACTCATAAATATGTATGCACCCAACACAGGAGCAGTGAGTTATATAAAATAAACCTTAATGGACATGAAAAATCTCACATCCAATACCACAATCTTAACAGAAGACTTAAACATCTCTTTATCTGAAAAAGATAGGTCAAGCAAACAAAAAATTATCAAAGTAGTAGAACTGAACCAGAACTTGGAATAACTGCACGTAATGGACACATACAGAGTGTTCCACCCAACCACTTCAAAATACACATTTTTTTCAGCTGCACATGGGACATTTTCTAAACTACATCACGTATTAGTCCATAGATCATACTTAAGTATATGCAAGAAAACAGAAATTATCCCATGCATATTACCTGACCACAGTGCATTCAAATTGGAAATAAGTGACAAAAGAAACCATAGGAACTCCAGGAATACATGGAAATTAAACAGCACTCTTCTCAGCAACTAGTGAGTTACAGATGAAATTACACAAGAAATTAAACAACATGTACAATTTAATGAAAATTCAAATACAACCTCACAAAATTTATGGAATGCAATGAAGCTAGCTCTTAGAGGGAAATTTATAGCTCCGAACTCACATATTAAGAAAATAGAAAAGGAACAAATAAACAATCTTACACAGCACCTAAACCAGCTAAAAATGGAAGAGCAAATGAAAGTCAAAGCCCAAAACTGGGAGGAAATTATAAAGATTAGATTAGAAATTAATTCAATTGAGACAAAGAAAACAATACAAAGAATTAATGAATCCAAAAGCTGGTTCTTTGAAAGATTAAATAAAATTGATAAGCCCTTATCTAACCTCATCAAAAAAAGGAAAGAAAGGACTTAAATTCAAGCAATAAGGAATGAAAAAGGTGAAATTACTACAGACCCAGCAGAGATACAGAGGATCATAAATAGCTAATTTGAAAATCTTTACTTTCACAGAATTGAAGACACAGATGAAAAGGACAGATTCCTAGAAAAGTACAAATTACGAAAACTGAATCAAGAACATATTAGAACTCTCAATAACCCATTAACACCCAATGAAATACAAAATGTAATAAAAAGCCTACTATCAAAGAAAAGTGCGGGACCTGATGGATTCACGACTGAATTCTACAAGAAATTTAAAGAAAACATAACCCCAATACTCCTCAAACTCTTCAATGAAATTGAAAAGGAAGAAATCCTTCCAAAATCATTCCTAGAGTCAAGTATTACACTAATACCAAAACCAGAGAGAGATGTAACTAAAAAAGAAAATTACAGACCAATTTCTCTCATGAGCAGAGATGCAAAATCCTTGCCATTAGAATACAACAAATCATCAAGAAGATTATACACCATGACCAGGTAGGATTCATTCCAGGGATGCAAGGATGATTCAATATACGCAAATCTATAAATGCAATACACTATATCAACACGTTCAAAGTCCTACAGAAAATTGGAATAGAGGGCCTCTACCTCAACCTGATAAAAGCCACCTACAACAATCCAACAGCTAGCATAATTCTAAATGGGGAAAAACTTAAGTCTTTTACTCTCAAATCTGGTACAAGACAAGGATGTCCCCTATCGCCACTCCTATTCAATATAGCTCTGAAATCATTAGCTACAGTCGTTACACAAGAAAGAAAAATAAAAGGAATAACAATGGGTAAAGAAAAAGTAAAACTATCACTATTTGCAGATGGCATGATAATCTACTTGGAAATCTCAAAGAACTCCAAGAAGCTACTAGAATTAATATACAAATTCAGTAGCATAGCAGGCTACAAAGTCAACACACAAAAGTCAATAGCATTCCTCTACACAGATAGCAAACACACTGAGAGAGACATTAGAAAAACAGTACCTTTTATGATAGCACCGAAGAAAATGAAATACTAAGGGACTAACCTAACTAAAGAAGTAAAGGACCTTTTCAATGAAAACTACATTACTCTGAAAAAAGAGATACTAGAAGATCTCAGAAAATGTAAAGATATTCCCTGATCCTGGATGGAAAGAATCAGCACTGTGAAGATGGCCATACTTCCTAAATTGTTATACAGATTTAATGCAATTCCTATCAAAATACCATCAACATACTTCACAGACCTGGAGAAACATCCCTAAAATTTATTTGGAACCAAAAAAGACCCAGAATTGCAAAGACAATTCTGGGCAACAAAGGTAAGGCAGGAGGCATTGCAGTTCTTAACCTAAAGTTATATTATAAATCTACAGTAAAAAAAAATGAGCATGGTACTGGCAAAAAATAGAGCTGAGTATCAGTGGAATAGATTAGAAGATACAGAAGAAGATACAAACACACTCAGCCACCTTATCTTTGACAAAGGGGCCAAACATGCTTACTGGAAGGAAGATAGCCTCTTTAACCAATGGTGCTGGAAAAATTGGCTCTCTATATGCCAAAAACTAAAATTTGACCCTAGTCTATCACCATGTACTAAACTAAAGTCGAAATGGATTAAAGATCTAAATATTAAAAGAGACACATTAAGTCTCCTGGAAGAGAAAGTGGGAGAAAATCTTGAAGACACTGAGGTAAGGAAAAAATTCATAGACAAAAATCAAAATGCACATTTAACACTTGAAAGCATCAACAAATGGGACCTCCTCTGGCTAAGATATTTTTGCACGTCAAAAGAAATTATCAACAGAATGAAAAGACAACCTACAAACTTCTAAAAGATTTTAAATAATAAGAATTCGGACAAAGGTCTTCTACCTAGAATTTATAAAGAAATGAAAACCATTAGGTTCCCAAAATTCAAAGACCAAATCCAAAAATGGGCATCTGAGATGAACACACACTTCTCAGAAAAAGAAATGCAGCAAGCCTATAAATACATGAAGAAATGCTCCACATCGCTAGCCATCTGTGCAATGCAAATTCAAACAACACGTAGATACCATTTCAGCCAATAAGAATGGCTATCATAAAGAAATAAACCAGTAATAAATGCTGGAGAGGCTGTGGAGAAAAAGGAACCTTTCTTCACTGCTGGTGGAAATGCAGATTGGTGCAACCATTATGGAAAGTGGTGTGGAGGCTCCTTAAAAAACTAAACCTGGAAATTCCATTCAATCCAGCTATCCCCCTACTGGGAATATTCCCAGAAGAACTGAAAACTTCATACCATAGCGACATCTGTGCACCTATGTTTATAGCAACCCAATTTGTTATAGTCAAATCTTGGAAACAACCAAAATGCCCATCATTTTGAAGAATAGTTTAAAAAAAATGTGGTATTTTTATACAATGGAATATTACTCAGCTATAAAGAATGATAAACTGGCAAATTTCATATATAAATGGATGTATATTGAGCATATACTCATAAGTGAAATAAACCAGACCTACATTTGTAAATATTGTATAGTCTCCCTAGTATAAGAAGTCTAAAGAAGAAATAAAAATGGAAAGGCATAACACAGTTGAATGGAAATCAAAGATTTTTGAAGCAACACTAAAACTACGCTTGGAGTGCGTATCATTTTGGACTTTCAGATGCGTGCTGCTTCTATTGTAAACTCAGTTACTGCTATACTCTTCCTCAAATAAATTATTGGTTAATCAAAAGATAAAAAAGGGTATTAATTGAGAATAAGAGACTAAGCAAAATACCATAGGCTTGACAGGCTACAATTTTGTACATTCTTAGATTTCTAAATGTCTGTGTAAAAATGTGGAACTGCTTTTATCATAATCTGTAGAGATTTATTAAAATACCAATGATTGAAGAAAAATACCAATATCAAGCTAAGTCTAAGATGTATGATATTTAGAAAGGCAATGAGGTTGACTCAATTACCTATGCCATGAAGTAATTGTATCATGAAGCTTTTCTGCTGGAGGGTGGAGAATGTAAGTTAACAGACCAAAAATTGGAGAAAAAGAAGGGCTATGAGGATAGCCATCACTTTGTCTCTAGTCCCTCAAGGTCAGTGAGGACTCAGGATATAAGAGAACCTGTGCTATAACATCCTATTACTCAGGGGTTTCCCAAATTTTCTGATCAAGGAGATTATGGGACCTCAGAGGAGAGGGATAAGTGAAGTATAGTGTGCCTAGGTAGAGTCACTTGGGGAGAAAACGTTCTCTCAGGCTTTCACAGAAAGCAAACTGGTCAAGCACTAGCCGTGACTCATCCCAGTGGCCAACACTGACAACAGTTCTACAAAGCACTGCATATAGTTGCAAAGTTAATCCTGAGGAGATTTGACCCTGGAAAGTACAAATGATGAAAGTTTTGTTAGACAGGTCTTGCTTTAGCTTACACTTGATCACCCAGCAGAAAAGCTTAATTACAAGGCATAAAACACAGAGCTAGATTAGTACAATGAGCTGTAAGAGGCCTAAATCAACAGCTCTCAACATTTCCAGTTTCACCAGTAACCCACTGCAAATATGAGACATTGGACTACGTACACAACTACTTCCTCCTAGTTCAAAGAGAAGAAAACCTTTTCTTCTCTTCTTTTTTCTCTCCTTCGGAACCAATATTAATTAGAAATTTTTTCACATCTGCATCCTGTGCTCTGTGTAACATTGGTAAGGACAACAATATGCAATGTCCCAACTATTGCAAATGTGCTACTAATATGTTTTGAAACTCTCATATTGCTATCTCTTATTAAAAGTAATAAAAACTAAAATTAAAATATCCCTATAGAATGCGATTAACAAAAACTGTTACATTTTTTTCACAAAAATTTAGAAATCTAAGCATATACAAAATTGTAGCAGGTCAGGCCTATGGCATTTTTCTTGTTTTCTCTGCTTTTGTCTTGTTTTCTCTCTAATTACCCTTTTTTGTTTTCTTTTAGAACATTTACTTGAGAAAAGATTATAGTAATAATTCAAATTACATTAGTAGCAGCACACATCTAGAAGACCATTATGACAAGCATTCCAAGCATACAAATCCCTTTTCTTTTCTTTTCTTTTCTTTTCTTTTCTTTTCTTTTCTTTTCTTTTTTGTAATTTTATTTTATTTTTTTTATTTTTTATTTTTTACAAATCTCTTTTCTAACGCATTTTTTTTACTTAGAGTTTAAAACTTTGTAACAGCACTTAACATTTCTATGTCAGGGAAGATAGAATGGGAAGTGGTTTTTGAAAAAAGCAACATCGCATGATATAAAAATAAAGGTAGGTTGTCCCGAATTACACTGGTAACCACTTTCTTTAAAAGTTCTTAGTAAAATGTCTTTGTTTGCCTGTTTGTACTGTTTTGGCATGATTTTGTAATATATGTCCTTTACTGGAATTGCATTGCTTTAGGGCACAGGCCATAACAAGAACTTAAACACACACATACAGTTTAGCGCTAGAAATAGGTTGAACTACTTGAAAACCAAGAGTATATACAGTGGAGAAGTAGTGGATGCCTGATGTAGCAGAACTGGTACAGCTGTGGATTTACTTCATGACTCTCCTAGCCTAATAGGTAATTTTCCTATTAGAAATGACAGATTGATTCTCTTCATAGCAACAATAGTAGTGGTATGTTTTGAGAGCTTCCTACATGCATGCCAGTGTGGTGCTGTACACCAATGTAGATAAACCGCTCCACAGCACCCCCATCAGAAAGGTGGGAAATCTGCAAAGAGCATTGAAAGACCACCACATGTTTCCTTATAAGGAAGGCATGGCGTGTGACATCTGTCTTAGCTTTTTGTCTCAGAGACACAGTACCTGGCATGCACAACTTGAGAAGAGGTTTACTTTGCCTCACAATTTCAGAGGTTTTGGTCCATGGTCATTGGCTCCATGGCAGGACTTCAGGGAAGGAGGAAACATGCTCACACATGTCAGCCAGGGACAGGAAGCCTCCAGCCACGCCCCTAGAGACACCACCTGCACCTGCATTGCATTCCCCAGGCCAGGCCCAGGCACCAGGATCCAGCCTCAGCCACCACTGAGCAAAGGGGCTTTGGGCAACATCCATGACCCACACTGATACAGTCCCTGCCTGAGTCCAGATGTTCAAGTAACTAACAGCATCAATCACGGCAAGCTCTTGCTCCTCACTTCACTGCAGGTGAGGGGTATTTGTAAAATATATGGAAATGCTAATTAATGTTTACAAGGTCTAATATTTGTTTTTTACATTAACACGTATCCTTTTTTACTTTTTATTTTTAAACAGCATAAAATAGAGATATAAATTAAAGAACGGCATTTGAAATGATACAAATTTTACTAAACAAAGTAATAGGAATTCAACAATGGTTGCTATATTACATGATGCTATATTTTTTATTATTATTATTTTTAGTATGAAATAAAAATGTGACAGTTTCAAAACATGTTAGTAGTACATTCGCAATAATTGACACAATGCATATTTCTGTCCTTGTAGTAGTTATACGGAGCACAGGGTGTGGACATGATAAATTTTCTAATCGATATTGGTAAAGAAAGAAAGAAAAAGTTTTTCTCTTTGAAATAAGAGGAAGTAGTTGTATACATAATCCAATGTTCAATAATTCCAGTGGGTTACTGGTGAAACTGGCAATGTTGGAAACTATTGATTTAAGCCTTTTACACCTCATCATACTAACCTAACTTTGTGTTTTATGCCTCGTAGTTAAACTTCTCTGCTGGGTGGTGAAAGGCAAGTTAAAGCAAGACCTGTATAGCAAAACATTTAACTTTTGTATCTTCCAAGGTCAAATCCCCTCAGGATTAACTTTGAAACCATGTAGAGTGCTTTGTAGAACTGTTGCCAGTGTCAGCCATCGGAATGAGTCAGGGCCGTTGCTTGACCAGTTTGCTTTCTGTGAAAGCCAGAGAGAATGTTTTTCTCTGGGTGACTCTCCTTAGACACACTATACTTCATTCATCCCTTTCCTCTGAGGTCCCATAATCTCCTTGACCAGAAAATTTGGGACAGTCCTGAGTTATAGGATATTACAGCACATGTTCTCTTATGTCCTGAGTCCTCAGTGACCTTGAAGGGCCAGGACCAAAATATTGGCAATCCTTGTGGCCCTTCTTTTTCTCTAATTTTTGGTCTATAAACTTACATTCTTATCCCTCCAGAAGAGAAGTTTCATGATATTATTGCTCTATAACATAAGTAATTGATCTTAACATCACTGTCTTTCTGAGTATCAAACATCTTAGACTTAGCTTGGAATTGTTATTTTCTATCAATCTTTGATATTCTAATAAATCTCTATAGCATGTGATAAAAGCAGTTATACATTTTTACACAGACATTTAGAAATCCAAAGATGTGCAGAGTTGTAGCCTGTCAATCCTATGGATTTTGCCTAGTCTCTTACTCTCATTTAATAACCTTTTTTTTGTTTTCTTGTAAACCAACGATTTACTTGAGAGTATAGCAGTAACTGAAAATAAATTAGAAGTAGCACACATCTAAAAGACCAGGATGACAGGCATTCCTAGCGTAGTTTTAGTGTTGCACATTGCTATCAACAATGTGATGATCTAATACTTAAAACTGCAATTTCCACAATATTTGAAAAAGTAATAAGTGCTTAGTTTTATTCTCCTGATTAGAGAAAATGTGAAGTGTCACTGTTTTGTGTCATCGTCACTACCGGATCTCCTGATGCCCTGTACTATTGATGGCAGCATTTGAAACAGTACTCAGTGCCAACTGAGTACCATTTATGACTGGTGCTGAGATTTGTAACCCAGTGACCAAGCTCTTTGAAGATGGTAAGCCGCCCCACATGGTGTGTCAGGCAACACTCAGAGCCTAGAGTGCCGCAGGTGCTCCATCAGGAAGGAGGCTCAGCTCAGCAAAGTTGACGATGTCATGGAAACACTCCTTCTTGTGTAACACTGTGAAGTGGGGCTGGGGATTGGGGACAGTAACAAACAGGTCAGGATGCTATATCTGCCTGTGCTAACATACATGTATTCATTGCAGGCAGTGATGCTCACATACTACTTTGGCTGAATGGCATCTGTATAATGAATTGTCCTTTTATTTATGAAAATAAAAGCAGTTTTACTTACCAAAAACAGCAGGCACAAGAAAGAATGAGCAAATTTATGGAGATCAATTTTATAGATAATTTATCGATAGGACAATTGAGTGTAGTCAATCAGATAAGCAGAAAGAAAAGTAAAAAGTCTAAGAGGCCTGTGAAACACCATCAGGAATACTGGAAGAAATAATGACAAAAACTACCCAAACTGTTATACCAAGACCATTTTCTTTTTTATTATCTTCCTTAAAAATGCATTGAAATTCCCACTTTTGTGTAAAATAACTTAATAATGTGATCATAATTATTACCAAAAAATACTATGTTTGGTTTTTGTTATTTTTAATTTTCCTTGAAAAACATTGAACGTGTTACATTCTACAGGACTATTGATACAGGGATGATATAAGACCTCCAAATAATATATGGGAAATATAATAACCCCAACATACTAGTTGTCTGATACAGTTTGCTTTCCCCAAAATCAAAGAGTAGATTCTAAGTAACAGTGGAGGTTAAGCACAGGAAATATGTATGGAGGTAAAAATAGCTTCTGTCTAAGAGAAAAAGAAAAGATCCTAGAAAATGGGTTGCCCAGGAGCCCCACTTCTCAAGGAAGTTTTATTGAGCAAAATCATGAGGCAAATACAAGTAGGACAAAACTATGGTCAACAATTAAGAATGCAAGTACAATAATACTAATATTGATCCAGCAGGGAAGCAAGTCACATAGCGAGTTTACATGGAAAGAACAAGGACTTTTCCTGTAAGAGATGGGTCAGAAACCCTACTTAGTCCCCATGCAGGTGATTGAGGCCTTTTTATACTATCAATTATTATTATTATTTATTTCTAGGGGAGGTATGTACTTGTATTCGTTCCATCTTTATCTTGAATTCTGGCCTTCAACCAATGCGCCTGCACCACAGTTGTAATATATTCTCATCTTCTACACCGACTCCCTCCAGGGCTTAGATCTCTCTGACTGCCTATAGTATTTTTGACTAACTTAGATGTCTATGATAATGACTACTAAAAGTCACCCGAAGCAGTATATTAAGATGGTAGTCTATCATCTATAGGGCAAATAAAATATGACAGTGACTCTTAATACCTAACCACAATTAATGAAAGGAATATCTGTTCTTTGGTCATACTTTATATTTTCAGATGCTTCAACGGGGCCCAGCGGGATGGCTCAGTGGTCTAAAGCGCCTGCTTGGGAAAGCTTGGGCGGCTTCAGGGACTGCAGTTCAATCCCCGGCACCACATGCTGCGCCAGCCCTGCCCTTGGGGCGAGCTGAGCCGGCCATTAAAAAAAATGAGTGAATAAACAAAGGTTCTGAAACAAGAAAAAATAAATAAATAAAATTTTAAAAATGCTTCAATATCCAAAAAGACTGTAATAATTAGGATTAAGACCTATGCTATCACTTCAAGACTGGCATAAGTGGACGTATAGAGAAACTGAGGCTTGGAGAGCAAAGCTAAGATAGATAACAGAGCTCATATGATGACAAATGTTTCAACCCTGTACTTCGAAAGTCAGTCAGGACAGGGAACACATGGAACCTCTCTGAATGGGCCCTGCAAGTTTGTTATGGGTTTTAATGGAACCCAAAGGATAGAAATCAATCAATGTGTATTGCAATAAAAATAGGGCCACTAAAGCTAAAAATGTCTCCATAGCTCCAGGGAAGCAATAGGTCAAGCAAAACTCTGTTATGCATCCTGGAATATAACTGGTAGAGGGAAAAACTAGGAGTTGGGATGCTCCTCACACAGCCCCAAAAGTAACCCCTGATGATTCTTACTTGACTTTGACAAATATACATAGCTATATTTATTCTCATTACATAGGTCTTACTTTGAGTTTATCTTAAATATCCAGCAGGAAAGCATAACCAAAAAAGTAATTAATAATAATGATAATATAAAGATAGCTAAACATCATATAAAAAGGGCCTTCAAACACTATAGCAGCTGCTAACAGTCTCTGGTCACACAGGCCCTTAACCAGACCCACAAACAGTCCTTTAACCTATCAGGCCCTTGGTTAAGATCCGCATCTGTCTGCATGAGGAGTATGAAGAAAGGTTGAAATAAGAGATGGAGGCAAATTTAGTAATGCATGACAGAGGGGCTAAGAAGTCAATGCCTCCGGATAGGCATAGACAATGACACTCAGAGTGAACCACTATTTACTGGGTGCACACAACAATTGGAGGAAGCATTAGATTATTTAGAGGGTGTCAGTGATCTTAAATTGATGAGGAGATTATGCTAATGAGGATCAGCTTGGATGTACAAGGCACCCGGGAGCATCACAGCATCACAGATTACTAAGACCTGTGGTCCCTAACTACAATTTAAATTTGTGGTCCCCAACATCACCCCCTTTTGTAATTGCAGTAGTTTAAACAGCATACAGGCTATGATGGCCATCATAGCAACAAATGTATTATCAGAAGTTTATGGAAGGCCATGTCACCAGAATGCTAACCTCTTGCATTATCTTCTTTAGTTGTCCCCATGTCATGGGTTTTGCAGAACTGCATACAACTCAGAACTTACTGTTAGGCTCTCCTCCAAAGTCACCCTGAAAAATGTTCACTGGAGGGCCATACAGGAACATGCTTCACCATAGGGCTGGGATGTTCCTCTCTCTATGGTTACATGTTCCCAGAAGGCATCTATAATGGTGTTCCATTGTCCGTTAATACACAAGCATACCCTCCACCCCGCATTAGTAGCTGTACTGATCCATCCCACCTTCCTGTTTGGATGTCCTTCAATAAGATTTGAGCCCTAGGCATGCACATTGATTTATACTTTTGCCAGTGAAGTTCTGATAGAATGTATAAACTTTCTGCAACTGGGTTTTATAAATTTAAGGCAAACATAGCAGGATGTGATTGCGTATGTAGAGGTAACCACCATATTCACACTTTTTCTTTTTGTAATTGTTTTTAAATGATTTTTAAAAAGAAACCTAAAGCATGTATAATCAAAGCATAAGCACTACAACCTGTAGGCAGGTTATAGGAAAAAGTCAAGTCTAGAAACTGTTCCTAACGGATTGGCATAACAATTGTAACCCACTAATTCTTAGACCCAATAATTGATGGAATCTGACATTTTGTCATAAATCTAATTTTAGCTAAAGGATATAAAAGGTTTGTTGAGCTTTTGTAGATTTTATTTGTGTGTGTGTGTGTGTGTGTGTGTGTGTGTGTGTGTGTGTGTGTGTATTATTTTGTTTTGTTACCTATAACAGTGGTTAGCTACTGGTGTAGGTGAAAACAACCATAAGGGGTCAACAATTGGACCCTCTTTTTATATCTAGCTTATTATAATAGCATTGTTTTACATATATTTTGGTTATAATTTTCTTCTGGTTATTCAAGACCAAGTAAAGTGAAAACATGTGTTAATCAAAATTAACTTCTTACTGTCTGTCAAAATCAGTTAAGTGTTCTGAGGCATTTCTTTAGAATTGTGTGAATGTTCTCCTTGTTTCTTTGTCCATGTCAGCTGTCAGGATGGATCGTAGTCTTGCTTGACCTTGCTACTTTTTATGAAAGCACAGGAGATGTTTCCCTCATGGAGACCTTCCTTGGTCACATGCACATTTACTGATTTTGAACCTCTGGATCCAGCAGTCCCCTTGGCCAGAAGATTATATGGCTCATCTGAAGTTACAGGAGCTCAGAAACACTTTCATATCCAGGGTCCTTGTTGACCTTGGAGGGCCAAGACCAAAATGTTGCCTTTCTTCTTGGCACAGTTGTGGTTTTTTGTTTGGTTAGTTGGTTGCTTTGGGTGTTTTATGGTTTTGGTCTTGTTTTGTTTGTTTATTTGTTTGTTTGTTTGTTGTCAGTATCAGGCATCGAACTTGGGACCTTGTATTTGCCAGTCAGGCACTTAAGCCACTGAGCTATGTCCCCAGCCCTTGCCCAGTGTTCTCTGTAGTCCTGATCTCCAAAGTTTAATTGATTAACACGCAGAAGAAAAGATCAGTGACATCAGCACTGTAGTGGGAGCAATAAGTTTAAGTATTGCTATTTTATGTGAATATCATGCATTTTAAAAAATAAAATATAACCAGCCTCAACTGCATAGCGAGACCCTGTCTCAAAAAGACAAAAAATAAAATAAAATAAAAAATAAAATATAAGCTGAGCATGGTAGCACACACCTGTAATGCTAGCACTCAAGAGACGAAGGCAAGAGGATCATTGCTTTCAGACCAGCTCAAGGCCAGCCTGAACAACAGAGCAAGAGCCTGTCTCAAAAACACCTACACAAAGAAAAATGAAATATAGCCAGAGGACTATTATTTTTATCAGTTATGGTTGTTTTAGCAGTTCCATCTCTACAGTGTTAGTAGACAACAGTTATATAAATTTTACAGACAAACTTGAGATCAATAGTCTGTCTGCATCAAAACATGATAACATTATTTTTGCAATACTCTTAAGTGGCCATCTTAGTATACAAGAGAATAATATATAACATATATATCACATAACATTTTAGAGCATTTGACTGGTGATCTCATGTTGCCTTGACATGTATCTCCTATCACAATAGCTGGAGCAGAAGAAAAAGGCAGAAATCTGAGTCTAAAAGAGAAACAGAATCACCATGAACAATTCCAGTTTTACATCTTAAAAGACCTGTACACCCAGAAGTCATAAGTATATTTAATATACCATGAGATTAGCAATAATAAACATCATAGCTATATATAAATATTGGTCTCTTAATTTAGTTTTGTATCAAGAACATCCTTTAATGAAACTTTATTGTTTTGCTAACAGAAAACTTAACCTTTCGATGATGACCAGCCTAAACATATTATATTATTACCATATTATATTTAGCAAAGTTTATTAGGGCATGTCTACCATAAGGCTATAGAAGTATTTGGGCTCCTATTTATCAACAAAGGATGCAATAAGATATTTCTAGGGTGGGCTTGGGAGGTAGCACAGTGGCATAAGCCCTTGTCTGGCAAGCTCAAAGACTGGGATTCAATCCTCAGTATCACATGCCATGTTGGCCCCAGAATCAGAGGTATGCTAGGTGCAGTTGTGCACATCTGTAATCCCAGTGCTGAGGAGGCTGAGACAGGAGGAGCACTATGAGTCCAAGATTAAATAAATAAATAAATAAATAAATAAAAGACTTTTTTTTAAAAAAGATATTTCCAGGAAGCTGCTCCTTTATTCACCAAGGGGAGTACTGTCCAACAGTTTTCCTAAGCCTAAACATTCCCTAGTTAATTATTTTAACAACTTTTGATGGTCTATGAGAATCAGATTATACACATACAACAGTAGGTGTTAGACTTGTAAGATCAATCTTGACATCATTTTGATCAGCTGGCAACCTAGGTGGAAGCACGTCCCTAGTTCTAATAATATCTATAACACACCTGTAAACATGCAGAATATAATTTATAAAATCAGAATGCAAAAAAAGAAAAAATAAAATAAAATCAGAGTGCACTCATGTATTTGGCCATATTGAATTGTAACAATTTTGTATAGCTCTTGAAATGTATAGTATAGACTATAAAAGCTTTTTGTATGTCCATTAATAGAAATATTGCCTAATAAAAATTAAAAGGAATAAGGACTTTTTATTCATAATCAATTTTTTTTCTATTTTATTTTATTTTAACAATTTTGTCATCTTTTCTCATTTAGCCTCTGGCTCACTAATCTTCATACTTTCTGTCACCTATTTAGATCTTTTTGTTCCAACAACATTTGTGGGATCCCCCTTAGACTTAACATAGTCTGTGTTAGCATTAAACATTTATAAAATTTGTTTCTTATGTCTTGACAAGGTTGTAGATAAATTTTAAGATTTTTTTTGTGGCCTTCATCTCTTTAAGGACCTTTTTGCAATTTTTATTTGTATTTTTAAAGGCCAATAGACTCAGGAAAATTTTGACCACTTGTGAATGAGGGATCTATCTCTGGATTGCTGCCTGCATAGCTGGGACTACAGGCATGAACCACCATGCCCAGCATGGCAAGGGAAACCTGAGCAGTCGAAGCCACCACTCTACTACATAGTTTTGCCACTGGTATACCAGCATTGTAACCATTAGACAATGGGAGTGACAGCAGGTGCAGAGAGAGGACAGGGACTAGGGAGACAGGCACATTTAGGACTTCAGAAAAGGCACAGCCACCAAGGGCCTGAGCAGCCCATCCTAGGGCATGCAGCCAGTTCTCAGCCCACACCTCCAGCCACAACTGACATGGCGTTTTCACAAAGCAGGTCTGGGGGCTTGCCACACCTCCCCATGGCAGCTCAAACTCACAAGCCCAGAATTGCTAGCGTATATATTAACCTTTAAATTTCTGGAAGTGCAAGATATGGAGTTTCTCTGTCAATCTCATCTAACTCTGGGGCTCTTTTAGGAGCCAGTGCTGAAGTAGGTGGTGTTATATTTTTTCCTTTACATTTTTCCTCCCTTGTCTTGCCCTGAAAAAGGAACTTCTGGGGGATAGTACTTATTGGACCTAAAAAAGATTCTACTAGACACCAAATTGAAAAGATCTCAGGAGAAAGTTTCTCCTCTACTGTGAGCCCTCTGATTTTTCACCCACCTTACCCCAATTTTCATTTTCAAGCTTCCTACTTGCAGAAAACAGATTAAATTTACCAATTTCTTGCAAAATTTTTGTCACTTTGCAGATGCTGACTCATGCCACAGCCTGCCTCAACTACATACACAACTGTACGTGCCTTTGTTCTTCTACTGACAAATTCTGCCCCATTATCTCATCTAATTGGTAACTTAATGCAGCAACACGTACCTTTTTGCTTTCACTGGGACCTCCCGGAATTCGTCCCATAGAGTCTTCTCTCCATCTCTCACATACTCTTCTTTCCACTCAGGTGGATCTTCCTTCTCAGACCTAATTAGCATTCGTTATGCAGGTACCAAATTTCAGAGACCTGGCCAAGATCCCCCACGGCCTATATGAGGGTGATGGTGAAAGGATGAAATAAGAGACAGAGACAAATTTAATGAGGCATGGCAGAGGGCCTGAGAGATCAATTCTTCAGGACAGACAAAGACAATGGCGCTCTGATCTAGCCACTATTTATTGGATACACACAGTGATTAAACAAAGTATCAGATTTAGAGAGTGGCAGTGATCTTAAACTAATGAAAATCTTGTTTTGATGAGGCTCAGCTGGGACAACTGAGAGGGAAGATGCGCTCCTTTGCTGATTCAAACTTATCCCAGCATCATAGACCATTAAGGCTTCCATTAAGGTCACTAGGTCCTAACCTCAATTTATAATTAGTGCTCCCCAATATTAATCTACAGCCCAAAAAGCTATGCTCCAAGTTCTACCAGTTTCTCCCAACTACATCTGTTCTCTGGCCATAGTGTATTTTTGTAATGTTATTTTAATATACATTAAAGTATCCTTCAGCCCAAAATTTGGCTTATTTTATATAAATCTGTATATAAAATAAAAATGCCAAATAAATATTTTAGCCACTAAATATTATGACTTTTGTGGTCTAAACTAGTTTTGTGTTATCTGTTGCAGGCTTTATGTTTCTTGTGTATTTCCAGTTACTACAAGATCTCTGATCTACAAAGTAGAGGCCAAATTCCAGGTCTGAAACCCTTTAATAAGAGTTTTAAGGGTACAATAGTCACATAAAAACATCGGAAATTTTGATTTATTCCTTGGTAATTATTATAAATAAAATAGAAATTAAATTCCTTATTGATAGAAGAGGGAAAAGACACTCCATTTCTACTACATTCCAGTCACTGCAGTTGTGTAAACAAAGTAAGATAGCTGGGAATGGTGGTGCGTGACTGTCATTCTAGTACTTGGGAGGCTAAAGTGGAAGAATTGTTGGGAGTTTGAGACCAGTGTGGACTACAAAGTGAGCTCAAGACCAACCTGAACTACACAGGAAGACACTGTCTCAAAAAGATAAAAAATTAAAATTAAGACAGATAGTGGTTAATATTAGAGATACTTTTAATTTTGGTCCCCATCTTATTGAATATATTTATGAAATTTTATCTTTCAGGCTCTCTAGCCCCTAATTAAACTAATGCATACATGTTCTATTATTAAAAATATTACATATATGTAACATATAGTCAGCATTTCTACAGCCCTCAAATATTTAGAACAACAGGTATAAGCCATATACAATCTATCAAATATCTTAGAAGTGGCTACTAATGATCATTATAATTGTCATAACTACACGCCACCTTGGTGTGCTTGTAGGGAAGGAGCCTTGAGACAGGCAGCAAGCAAGACCTAGCTGTCCACTATGGCTTCTATTTTTAAATGATGTTACGTTGTATGAGGAATTTATGACTTCTTTACTGTGGAATTCGGTTGACTTATAGAAAATCAAAACCTAGAAGTCTTTTAATAACCTCTTTCCTTCTGAGGTTAATCATTTTGTAAAATCTAAACTAAAGTGTTTTTATTACATAATTGATCACATTACATTACATAACATAACATTACATAAATCACATTGAAATGCATATGTTAAAATTTTTTTAAATTAAAATACATGAAGATGTACCACTGTAAGCACGTGATCATAAGACTGCAATAAAATTTTTATGTAAGGCCCATTCATTCCTCCCAATATGTCTGCAACCATTTTCTCTCAAATATATGAATTGTGCTCTTTATATGATCTGCATGTAAATTTAAGGACTTTTAGTAAGCTAGAGGAAGGGATTTTCTTAAGATTACAACTGTTACCATGATTTGAAACACAATATAAGTGCTCCTTCAGTATCTACAAAGTGCTTACCTACGTGGTTCTCCAGTACCACCAAAACAAAATGCAAAGTGCTGAATAATACAAGAAAGATATTCTTTAGATCAGTGGTTCTCAACCTTTCTAATGTTGTGACCTCACAATACAGTTCCTCATGTTGCAGTGACCCCAAACCAAAAAATAATTTTCTGGCTACTTCAAAACTATAATCTTGCTATAGTTATGATTTGGAATGTAAATACCTAATATGCATTATGTATTCTTATTGCTACAAATCAAACACAATTTAAACATAGTGATTAATCACAAAAACAATATTTAATTATATGCTGAGAAATATTTATTACTAATTCCAACAAATAACCATGGCATAGCATGGGTTTAAATATGTGTTTTCCAATGGCTTTAGGCGAACCCTGTGTTTTGGTCATTCGACCCTCACCGGCATCACGACCCACAGGTTGAGAACCGCTGCTTTAGATAATCTCATTTGCTGTCTAGACTATCTTCTATATTCTAAACCCTTATAAAAACAGCATTTTCTCACCTTGACTAAATATTCTTCCTTTTGAATCTTACCTGCTGGACATGGGAGATAGCTCGGCAGTATAAGCACCTGCCTGGCAAGTGCAAGGTCCTGAGTTCAATCCCAGGTACAAATATATTCCTTACCTGCCTGCTGTCTGCCTTGGCATTATATCCTCATCTAAATAAACTCTTGTTTTTTTTTTTTTTCTTTTTAAAAAAATCCAGATTGAATGAAAAATAGAAATCTACACATCTGTAAATTACATCAAAATCTAGATGTGATAGATTCAAAGATGCCCACACAAAGGCACTAATACTTAAATTGATGAAAGACAATTGATCTTCAAATTTGCAAGAGTGAAGCTGCCAATGACAAGACGAATCTGCACCTAGATTAGTAAGCAATTTAGCTTCCAAAAATTTGCATAATTCTATATTTAAGTTTGTGGAAAGTAGTAATGAAAACCAAGAATTCTATGTCAAGCAAAACAATCCTGTATAAATTAAGGAAAATGTACAACAGTTTCAGATAAACACATAAATCTCTTCACTAGTAGACATTGCATACTAGTGCCAAAAGGAACCCTATAGGATGAAAGGACAGCACAGTGGACATTACCCAACTGGTAATATTGTATGTGTATTTTGTAACTGGTTCCGTTTCTTGGTCATTTTGTCACCAAATCATTTAAAAGACAAATAAATAAATAATGACAGAACTTTTGAGAAAATGGAGGAGCAATAGGCAGCAGTAGGGCAGCATATCTGAGACTCAAAATCCACACACTGTAATATAGTGTCTTGGGGAAGAAAAGGAAGGAGGTCAATCCTCAGGACCCAGAAAGATCCGATGGGAGAATTAGAGATCATGGGAAAAGTGAAGAGACAGATCTCAACACAGGAATAGAAGTGAGCAACCTTCACTTTCTGACTCATGGCTCACAGTGTGACTGAAGAGAGTTGGATCTACTGGCGGAGACCTCCACAGAGTGAAGCACTGTTGACATAAAGTAGTAGATGCTGTGAACGACAGCTGGTGTACGACTCCAGTTCAAATGTCCCCTGGTGAGAAAGCTTGGCCAGAAGCCATTTTAGGAATGTGCCAGCTGAGCCCAGGCCTCAGAGCTGCTAAGGGCTGCCTCCTTCTTAGGGCTCATAGCAACAGTATGAGGCAGAACCACAGGACACGCTCAGGGTCAGGGAGCTGACGTCAGGCTGGTAAGAGATACCTACACCATTGTAGGCTCAGCAAGTCAAGCAACAACACCAGGCGAAAAGGCCACGTTTATCCTGAACTGCTGTGCGGCTGAAAGCATCACCAGTGGAACCCTGACCTTTTTCTTCTAAGGCTTGCTGATATCATTAGGTTTCACACGCTAATACTACAGCAGGCTTCCCAGAACGAGACAGCATGGATCTGGCCTCTATCTGATTCATTTGTCTACAAGAGGTAGCAAAAACACACCCTGAACTGGATATTCCACAAAGCTATGGAACCCAAGAGACAACCACAGGCTTGAATTCACAGAGAAGTTTCTTTTTTCTATTGACTGTTTCTTTTATCTTGAGTATGTGTTGTAGGGTTTTCATGAGTGTGAACATTGGTGTTTCTGATTTCCTTATTTTTATTTTCTTCTTCTTGTTCTCCTGTCTTTTTTACCAATCCCTATAGGTTTAGATAATCTATAATTTTCAAACAAAAAAGTGCTATTAAGGGTGTGGAGAAATGGGAATTTTAACATATTACTGGTACAAATGCAAAATGTTGCAGCTCAGTGGCAAATAGGGAATTACCATATGACATAGAAATTCTACACCTATGAAGATATTCAATCACTGAGAAAAAAGATACTCAAACCAATATTTATACGTGAATTTTATGGCAGCATTATTCATAATACCATGGGAGACATCCCAAAGACTACCAACAGAGGAATAAATTTTTTTTCAAGTTGCCTGTCTACACAGTAGAATATCACTCAATCATAAAGAGAATGAGATGCAATGTGACTAAACTTTAAAAACATCACGTTAGGCACAAAAGGTCACCTATTACATGATTCCACTTATATGAAATTTACAGAATAAATACACCTATATAACAGTAAATCCATAAAACAGCAAATAGGTTAGTGTCTGACAGGGGCTTGGAAAAAATAATTGGGAGCTGATTACTTAGTTAATGCAAAGTGTCGCCATAAACTGCCTGTTTACCTATAAGTTCGAGTTTCCCTGTGCATGAGCCAGTATCTTCCTGTGATTGGGCCATCCTCTCGCCCCCCCCCCAACTGACGCCACAGATTTCCACTTCCAAAACCACATAAAGATTCCTGTACCAAACTGCAGTGCATCTCATTTCTCTGAGCCCCTGCACCTCCGCTCTTAAGTGTATACTAAAATCTCTGCATAATAAATGCTTCCTGTCCCTCTAAAATGTACATAGTTTCATTTTACAGTAACAAAATGTATTAGAACTAGATAGTGATGACACACAATATTGTGAGGCCTGTGAATGCCACCAAACTCTGTATTTGAAAATACCTAATGGCTCATTTTATTCTATATGAGTGTTACTTCAATAAAAAGAATATTTTAAAATTCTCCTCCAGGAAGGTGATTGTTCCTTCTTTCTGTATCTCCCTAAAATATGTTGTGGTCAGACCTTTAAAAAGACAGACTTGAAAACAAAGCAAAACAAAACAAAACAAAAGACAGACTTGGGCTTTCATCATGCTTATAAAAATAATTTGCATGAACAATTATCAATGTGGTTGACAAAATCTGATGCAAGATTTACTTTCCTTATATCTCCAAAAGGAGTTTGCAAAAGGCTAAACATCCATCACCCATCTTAAACACCCTCGATAGCTACCATAACCTCCAGATAAATAAACATAGATAAAATTAAATGGACTATGAACAGTTTGGAACATGTGTTAGGCATTTTGAGAATGTTAACTACTACATTTCAAATCAAATTTCATTATTACTCAGTAAAGCCTACAAGATTCCTGGGCGTGCTCTGCCAGCCCCGCGCACGAGACACTGAGAAGGCAACTGGAGACTGGGCATAGTGGTGGCCCATACCTGTAATCCCAGCACTTGGGAGGCTGAAAACAGGAGAATCACTACAAGTCCAGTCTGTGCAGTGAGACCCTGCAGACCCTGTCCTAAGTACAGGAAAAATAAAACCTGCATGAACACTGTAACGAGTGAATTATGCTTACTGCAAATAAGAGCATTTCCAAATAAACTATATGAAAGATAAAAATATAGGAAATAGGAGTTTCAAAAGCATGTGATAATTACCACACATTACTGTAAACACTACAGAGCAGTCAAACATGAAGCAATATAAGTTTTATGCTTAATCACAAAGGCAAACCCTAGAAATTTCTGCAGTTAAAGAATCTTCGCTTTAAACCCTGTTCTGTTTAAAAGCCATTTAAAATAACGGAGAGAGGGGGTAAAGGGGTCATAAAAAGTATTCAGTTATATTCTGTACATTTTCCAGCTTCCCATGAGGAATATAATTATTACATACTAAAAACATGTACCAATAAATTGCAAAATTAAAGAGAAAAAAATGCATCTGAGCCACAGGAAATGAAATCATGTAAGAGAAAGCTGAACTCCCATATTCATGGCAGCATTATTCACAAAAACCAAGAATAAAAACAACTTACACACCCATCCACTGATAAAAGGGCAAAGAAAATAGGATGTATATTTGAAAGGGAATAGCATTCAGCTATAAAAAGGCAATTCTGTCATTTACAACATGGATGGAACTAGATATCATTATGCCAAGTGAAGTAGGTCAGACATAGAAAGATAAATACCCACGCATATGCAGAATCTAAAAGTTCTTGATTATATGGAAGTTAAGACTAGAATGGTGGTTACCAGAGACTAGGGGCAAAGCTGTGTAGAGAATTTGATCAGTGCATACTAAGTTTAACTCGGATGGTACAAAAATGTACTGGCATGCTATCGTGCAATAATATGATTATATGTCACAGTAATGTGTTGTACAATTTAAAAAGCTAGAAGAAAAAATTTTAAAATTTCTCACTATAGCTAAATGATAAATATCTGAGTAGACAGATACACTTAACCTGATTCAAATGCTACACAATGTGTGCATTGAGCAAAATGTCACATGGTCCCAAATCAATATATGCACTTTTGTGTTTTATGTATGAGTAAAAATGAATTTAAAGAAAAACTGGGGGCTGGTGGTTTAACTCAGTGGTAGAACCCTTGCATAGCACATGCAAAGCTCGGAACTGGATCGCTGGCAGGCTAAAAATATTTTCAGAAAATAATTCATCCTTACACTAGTAAAGGCTTTTTAATTTCCTAAACACACTCACAAAGCTGATATTTTTTCCTTATACAAATATGAAATAGGTTGGCAACATTATTATTATTTTACAGATAAGGAAACAAAAGCACAAAGAAAGGGAGCAACTTGGCTAACGGCACATACAAACTCAAGTCTTCTAATTCTCTGTCCAAATCTTGAGGGGGATGGGGCAGAACTGAGATGGAGCCCAAGGCATTTGGAATGAGGTACATTCCAGCCTCCTCTCTACACTCTTCTTTTCATTTTGAGATAGGGTTTTCTTAGTCACTTTTCTCTCATTGCTAAGACAAAATACACAATATCCAAAGTTAAGGGAAGAAAGGTTTCTTTAGCTCACAGTTTATAGACGTTTCAGTCCATAAGCAGCTGACTCCAAGGCAAGGTGGCATCACTAAGGAGAAACAGTTCACGGTAAGTAGAAAGTAGCAAGAACAACAAGGGATGACCATAGCTCTTTATGTCCCTTGTTTTAGCCATGCTACTTAGGGCCAGTAGCACTCTCACCCTTAATTCTAGTGCCCTTGATCCTAACATTGCACCATAAATCAATTCCAGCTGCACACTTTTTAGATCCTGCCACCTACATAAAAGCCCCATCTATGAACATGTCAAGTCTTGAGGGGATATCAGGACATGAGCCATGAGACGGTCTCACTAAGTCACTCAGTGGCCCAGATTATGATCCTCCAGTCTTAGCCTCCAGAGTATCTAGGATTGCAGATGGATACCACAGCAACCAGCTCAAAATATTTTCAACTCAACTTCCAGTGACATAGATTGCAGTTTAAATGGGTTATAGATGAAGACAATATGACAATTTGAGAGCCAAATGGGTAAACAGAAAAAACATCCAAAAATCTGTGAAGCCACAGAGCAAAATACACGGCACACCTTTCTCCAACAAAGAAGTCATATTTTTCCTTCTCCTCTTGTGTTATCATCTTGCAACATTTAGAGGCAATAATCAAATGAGAAAACTGTGCCATCATCACTACTAAACCAGTCCACTCTAGCAAAAGCCAAGGACATTGGACTTCCACTGATGTGCATGCCAGGCCATTGAATGTGAGGTCAGAGCCATGAGTGGGGACTCTATCTTACCCCAAGAGAGAGTGGAACAATGGAAGCTGAGTCTTTTAGTCTATTTCAGTTGCTTCTATTACAAAACCCATGTGAACACCGTTATACTTTGGATCCAGAGTATGCCCCCAAAACCCTGTGTTTTGAAGGCTTGGTCCCCAGTGCAATGATGTTCAGAGGTGGGGCTTTGGGGAAGTGACTGGAAATTAAGAGCTTGGAGCTCATCAATGGCATAATCCACTGATGGATTCATATCTGATGATATTATGAAGAGATGGCAGATCCTTTAGACAGTAGGGCCCAATTACTAGAATTCTCACTATGGGTGTATGCTACAAAGGTGTATCTTTTCCCTGGCCCTCCCCCATCTCCCTTCTTCCTATCTCTCCTCACCATAGAATGAACAACTTTGCCCTACCACGAGCCCCTCACCAGGATGTTCAGGCTCACCGCAGGACCAACATACCAGGCAAACAGATAATGAAACGGTGAACACAAATAAACTGTTCTCATTTTAAGTTGCTTTTCTCAGGTATGTAATCAGAGCAAAAACAAACAAACAAACTAATCCACCAGGTGATTATAAGGAATAAACATGTATTTGGCTGAGTTCTGGATGTGGAAAAGTCTGAGAGTACAGCACAGGTATCTGCTCAGCATCTGCAGAGGGTTCTTCATGCTGCATGTAACATGGCAGAAGGTATCCCTTCATGAGACAGAGCAAATGCACTAGTTCTAGTCACTCTTGTACTTCTTGGAAAGCCACTAATGCCATCATAAAAGTCTTACTCTTATGACATCATCAAATCATAATTATGTTCCAAAGGCCCCACCTCCAAATACATTTAACATATGAAATTTGGGACTAAATTTCAGCATATGTACTTTTCGAAGATACATTCACACTGTAGCACAGGGATGGAGATTCTTCCACCCTAATAAAGTTACCTAGACCAAAGTGCCAAGAGGAAAACATGGAAGTACAGAGCAGAAGGCAGGTAGCAAAACTGAAGCAACTGCACAGGGGTTCCATCCCCTTGAGCCGCAGAAAGTTCTTTCCTTTTGTTTTCAACAAAATTGTACATTTAGTTTCACTTAACAAAGGGAGCAAGGCATGACAGCGCGTGCTTCTAATCCCAGAACATCACAGGCTGAGACAGGATGATCACCATGAATTGAAGGCTTGGCTAGGTTACATAGTGAGTTCAAGGCCAGCCTGAACTGCACAGGGAGACCTTGTCTCAACAAATAAATAAATAGCCGGGTGTGGTGGCGCACGCCTGTAATCCCAACACTCAGGAGGCTGAGGCAGGAGGATCAGTGTGAGTTTGAGACCAGCCTGGGCTACAAAAGTGAGCTCAAGGCCAGCCTGAACCAGAGAGAGAGACCCTGTCTCAAAAAAGCAAAATAAATAAATAAACAAACAAACCTGGGCAGGGGGTTTGATCCTCAGGCCTGCAATGCCAGCCCCAACCCCAGAGTACACTGAGACAGTGATTCAGACTAGGCATGGTGACACGCACCTGTAATCCCTCCTCTTGGGAGGCTGTCAAGAGGCAGATCACTATGAATCCGATCTAGTAGTGAGACTCTGAACACCCTGTAGACCCTTCCCTAAAATTAAATAAATAAATAAATAAATGCTTAACAAAATTAGCAAATATTGAGGAATTTCTTCTATATGAGCTTAGCATATGATAGAGAAATCAGGAGAATACATAAGAAAATTGTACCTGCCCTTAAAAGAGCCTGACTGTCAAGCTGGGATATTTATATCCATAAAACAATTATTCCAATGTACAGAGACAAGAAAAAGCTAAATTATATGCTAGAGTTGGCAACATAAGAAGTTAGGAAAAAAGGACAGGAGAAACGGAACATATTTAATTATGGCAATAACCCTATGACATAAAATAGACTCTTTACAGGTGAGGACAATGAAACTAAGAAACATGTGCAACTTGCCAAGAAAATCTGGGTATGAAGTAGCCAAACCAGGAGTTAAATCAAGATTCCAATGGATTCAAGTAGACTGGCATAAATACAGAATGCTTGCTACAGGAATTAGCATTTGAAATAGGTATTAAAATACTGTAAAGCTTTGAAAAGAGACAAGATTTTACTATCCATCAAAAAGCAATGTGTGGGGCCAGCCAAGCATCTCAGCGAGTCAAAGCACCCACAAGCAGGTACAGAGGCTGGTAATTTGGTCCCTGGGCCAGTAGTGCCAGCCATGACCCCTCAGTATGCTGAGACAGTGATTGAGACTGGACATGGTGGTGTGCACCTGTAATCCCAGCATATGGGAGGCTATAACCAGGTGGATCATGACAAGTCCGATCTAGCAGTGAGACAGTGAACACCCTGTTTCCCAAAAAATGTGTGGATTGGGGATGTAGGTGAGTGGTAGAGCACTTTGCTAGCGTGTGTGTGGCCATGGGTTCACTCTCCAGTACACTAATGCCTTAATACAGGTTTCTGTTTGCAAACAGGAATGTTGGACAAGTTTTGCTTCTATTTGCATGAAGCAACAAACAAGACCATGGCCATCTTCCCCCACACAGACGCAAATGCAGCCATCTTCCCCAAAATCATAAAAAAAAATAAATTTGTCAACCAAGGTTCCACTAGGATAAAAGAGGCAATAGGCAGCCTAACATAATGAAAATAGCAATATGCAGAATAATCTGAAAGAATTAAGGCTGGATTCAGAAAGTCAGCTAGAACACATATAGAATGCAGACTGCGAGGCTGCAGAACAGTCCGGACCAGGCCAGAAGGGGACAGAATGAAGTACAATGACAATATCTCACAGAAAAACTAAAAATGGAGTCAAGTGGCTTCTAAAATAAATATTAAAAAGATGGAGAAGATTCCAAGACTTTGACCTTAAAATATTGAATGTGGTTCTACCTGCCAAAAATAACATCTAGAGGAAGAGCAAGCAGGAACTTGCTCTCAGCCAAACTCAGATGGAGGTATGGACTAAAACTCCAAATCGGAGGTATGTACTTGAAGCCCATATTACATCAGAGCCATAACCATCAGTATCCACAGTAGAAGTGCTAGCTGAAACCATGAATATTTGTTTACTTTTTATGTTATGCACTGTTACTTGCCTATTGAAAATGTACTACTGATTTCTTTGTCGCTTATAGAATCCCAATTTAGTCCTATAGCAAGAATGCATGTTCTTAAGGAAAGATGGGAACTCTTCTCTGCAGAGTGATAGATAAATCAGAGACTGGTCTAAACTACTACTTCTAAAATTTGCCTGCACAGAAAAAAAAAAAAGAAAGAAAGAAAGAGAAAAAACAGCTGAAGAGTTTTTAAGATGGTGAGGCCTGTGGCTCACAATCTTAATCTGATGTAATTACTCTAGGATGTGTCTAGGCACAGGCTTTTGAAAAGCCCTGCGGGTGAGTCTCATGTGCAGCCTATTTGGGAGGTATGACTCTGGGCCAGCCAGGCCAGTTTCATCCCCCTTGTCAGTAATAGACTTGGACAAACCCAGCAGGTGGGCCTGGAGGGAAACTGGGGGAAGGTTTTAAAGAAAGTTTTTTTTATACTCACAAAATTAAAAGCCCTGTAAGCAATACCATTTTTTGGCAAATCTCATCATTTCTACACAGAATGCCTGGAATTCCTGCAGCCTTCTTAAAGTACTCAAAGAAATGTGCTAAAAAGATAACAGATGAGAAAAGATGGAAAATACCAAAGTCCTTCACCAGACTAATGCTGGAAACTTTCTGCCTTCAAAAGTCTTATTAGAAGACTTATTTGTCCTCATTATTTATGTCACCATGAGTTGAGTTTGCTGTTACTTATCACTGAAAGTATTGCAACTGAAGACAAACACGGATGTCCGCACTATAGAATTCTGCAACACATGGCATCTTTTGCATGCTAAATATTACAACATATTTTCATTGATTTTCTATCTCCTTCCCAGTTTTTGAAACCTCAGAAGAAAAAAATTATGTTTAATACATTTTTTTAGATCTAGACATATATCCAAACATAAATAAATAAATATTAACCATTTAAAAATATTTAATGAGTTGGATGGATTGAAGAAAGAGCACAAAAAGGAGAATGTCAAGGATTATGTCTTCAAGGGAATCCCCAGTTAAAAGTGAAGAAGAAGGGCTAGGGATTTAGCTCAGCAGCATGCAACCTGCCTGGCAAGTGCAAGGTCCTGAGTTCAACTCCCCTTACCAAAAGAAAAAAAAAGTGAAGAAGGAAAAAAAAAAGGAGTCAGGAAGTAAGACACAAGTGTGATCAGAGGGTTAGGCGGAAAAAAAAAAACAGTAGAAAGCTCAGTCATGAAGCCCAAAATAAGATAAAACTTACAAAGTTAGAGCAGTTAGTGTCAGTGATAAAAAAAAAAAAAAAAAAGGAAGGAAAGAAAGTGCTAGGGTGATTTGGAAGGTAAAGATGCCTGGGAATCCCTGTTCTATAATTTCCCAAGCAGACCAAAAACTACATGAGGAATTGTTTCTCAACAATTTGTGTTGTTTGTCTTTGGCCTGGAACTTTTGACAGTTGGGTACTTACTCTGAAATCGTCATTCTTGGTCAGTGCACTGTTTAATAGCATCTCACCACCCTGGTCCGAATTTAAGTTTGTGTTCTGGTAATGCAGTCAGCTTTGGAGATCCCATACCTAGCAGAGACTGTTTCAATGTAAATTGTTATTATCACCTTCTTCATGAACTTAAGTTACATATCCTTATGAGAAGAAAGAAGGAGTCACATTTTCCCTGCAGGAAGGCCAAGAAGAACTCTGAGTGTCAGTTTCTTCAAACAGAGCATGAAGACGCTGATGGCATGGAAAGGTCACTCTGTTTCAGTTTTACTTTCTTGCTCACAGGTCAACAGAGGATTTCCCAGGATGGTAACGTTCATCTATGACATTCTAGAACTCTAATTTCTATTTGAAATGATATGTTATCTCTACTTTAGATTAAACATTGAACTTTAATCCACTCTATGGAATTCTTCTGCATGAATTTGGTCTTTCTCACAAAGGTAAGTTTCTGAGAAAGGCCCTTGGGGAAAATCTCTTCCTCATGCTGGAGCTTGTGCCACTGTACCACCCTGCGTAGAGAGCATTAGATCTTCTAAGTACCTTCTGCAGCTTCTATCAGATCTGTTGAATCCCATTCTAACCTGTAAACAAATAGCTGAGAAATGTCAGGAACTCCCAACTTTGATCAAATTTGAACCTTGCAGAATCTCAGATTAGTACATTAGCATGTTTAAAACTATAGTTTAGCCGGGCGTGGTGGCGCACGCCTGTAATCCCAGCACTCGGGAGGCTGAGGCGGGAGGATCAGTGTGAGTTCGAGACCAGCCTGAGCTACAAAAGTGAGCTCAAGGCCAGCCTGAACTGCATAGTGAGACCTTGTCTCAAAAAGAGAAAAAAAAAATAAAACTATAGTTTAATGTTTCCCATTTCTTCCCTGCATTAGGCAAAATAATGATTTCCCACTGCCCCAAGATATATACATCCTAACCATCTTTATACAAATGACCTTACATGGTAAAAAGGGTTTTGCTGATGTGATTAAAATTCATGAGGTGAGGTATTACTTTGGGTTATCCAGGTGAACCCAGTGTGATCTCAAGCATCCACGTAAGGGAGAAGCAGGAAATGTGATTGAGGAGGGAAATTTGAAAATGCTAGGGTGCTGGTATTGAAGATGAAGAGAGGTCCTGTGACCCAATCATGTAGTGGTCTCTAGAGGTTAGGAAGACCAAAGAAATAGTCTCCCCTGGAGCTTCTAGAAAGAACACAGCTATGCTAGTACATTGATTTTATAACTTCTGAACTGCAGACACAAAAGATAAGTTTATGTGGTGTTTTGTTTTGTTTTATCTTTGTCTTTTTGAGACTGGGTCTCACAGTGTAGTTCAGGATGGCCTTGAACTCACTTTGTATCCCAGGCTGGTCTTGAACTTGCAGCCTCTGCCTTCTGAGTGCTGCAATAAAAGGTGTGAAACACCACATCTGGCTAAATTTGTGTTTTCTTTAAGTGTCTAAGTTACTTTTCTCTCATTGCCGGAACAAATACCAGACACCTGAAATCAAAGGAGAAAAGGATTATTTAGCCCACAGTTACTGGAAGTTTCAGTCCATATTTGGCTGGCTCCTAGGCAGAGTGGCACATGGCAGAGAGCATCCTTTCATGGTGATGGTGCAGCAAAAATGGCAAGAGAAAGAAGAAGTCTATCCCCCTTAAGTTGCATTCAGGCTATCTCCCCAGGCTGGAGAAGCACTCACCAATAATCCCAAGAGTACTAAAACCCATAATCACAGCCTTTGATCACTCATAATCCCAGTGGATCATGAGTTAGTCACAAAGTCTAGAAGTCCCTGCCCCATCACTGCATGAGACTTTGGGGGGTACAACTAGATATAAATCATAACATTAAAGCACTGAGTTTGTGCACATTTGTAGCACCAGCAATGGGAAACAAATACCTTCTCACTTCTAATTTTTTTTAAATTGTACTTGATAATAATTATTTATATTTATAGGGTACAATGTGCTTATGCTGTTTTCCTGTATGTATATATTGTGGGATGATTAAAATAAATTAAGCTGATTAACATTTCCATAACCTCACATTTTTATCATTTTAAAGTATTATCCTTTAGAAACTTTGAAGTATGCAATACTTTATAATGAAATCTGGTCACTGTGTTGTATAATATTCCTCCTGTGCTGGTGAAACTTTATACCCTTTGGCTAACAGGTCTACATTCCCTCTACTTCTTAGATTCCCCATGCACAGGAGATCATGCAATATTTCTCTTTCTGTGCCCAATTTATTCCACTTAGCATCATGTCTTTTAAAAAATATTATTAAGTGCTCAAAACAATTAGCATTCTGTAGCTTTCTTTTGGAAATGTATAGTGTTTGTTGGTTCACTAAATTCTCTCTCATGTCCTGTGGAAAGAAACCTATTTAACTTGATGTTGAGCAAAGAAAATATATTTTTATCTCTAATTATCATCCTGCTGAGCAATGCTCCTTTCTCAGAACAGTGGTTGAGGTAATGTTGCTAACTCATTGCTTGGTAATGTGAAACTAAAGACAGATGTGTTAACCAAAGGAGAGGTTAGCGTGAAAATCCAGAAAGTGAGACAAAGAAGCAGCAGTTCTCAACCTTGTTGCCTGGCTGGTCCAGAAGAACTCATTCTCAAGTACAAATATGAGTATTTAGTCCTACTCTGACCTGGTTAGGGCTATAAAGTTGAAAGGCGGATACACTCAGAGCTCCTCTAGTTCTTGTTTTTTACTGCCTAAACCAAGTTCTATTACTGCTTAGCTTCCCTTTCAGGGCCAGCTTGAGCACCTGGCATAAGGACTCCAGTTAAAATCATCTGTAAAAATGAATAAAAAGAATTTTTCACCTGTGTATCTACCCCTTATGATTTTGACTTAGTTATCATAGTTGCATGCCTGGGAGATTACTGAACTCTATGTCTGGAAAAAAAAAAAAAACAGCATCTGAACCTAACTAGTATCTATAGAATTAACTAAATTTCCAGACAGGCCTTCTTGGTGACACCACCAAACTGCCTAAACCTTTGATCTGCCATGTCCCACTCAGAGGTAATTTCTTTATGTACAACAGTTCTGCCACAATGCCTAGAAAATGGCCCTTACAAATGCATTCGCTTAAGTGAGTTCATGCATGAGATAAGGCCAAGTTGTAATGAACATGAGCAGAAAAGGGTGACAAGGGCAGTAAATGGGGGCAACTTGGATAGATACGAGGACCTTCCCTTTTGAGCAGTGCTTTCTACATAAAACTAGCACAACTATTTGATGTATTGGTAGAGGAAGGAGCACAGAATAGAGATTTTTTTTAAAAAAAAATTGTATTTTGTGTCAATTCTGATTACTTGGTAGAAGCCGAGTAGAACACTGTTTTTAGGTGTTGTGGAAAGCTAGTGTCTTCCAAATAGCTCATTTCAAGCCCTTCCTCCTTTGTCTCTTCTTGCCTTTTTAAAATGATATTGGGGATTGATGCCAAGACCTTTACGTGCACCACATCTCCAGCCCTTTTATTTTTAGCAGTATATTTGTTTGTGATACATACTAAAAATTAGTACATGTTCTTACCTCATATTGATCATTTTTTATTATCCCATGCATTTATTTATTTTGAGACAGTATGGCTAAGTCACTATGTTGCACAGGCTGGGCTCAAATTTATAATCTTTCTACATCAGCTTCCTGGAGTGCTGAGATCACAGGTGTGCACCAACATGTCAGCCTTCCCTTCTTTGTACAATGTGATTCGCAGTCCTCTGTCCATGGTTTTGTTTCTGTTTGTTTGTTTGTTTCGCTTGTTTTTTTGTTGTTGTTGTTGTTTTTTGTTGTTTTGTCTTTTTGAGACAGGGTCTCACTATGCAGTTGAGGCTGGCGTTGAGCTCACTTTTGCAGCCCAGGCTGGTCTCGAACTCACACAGATCCTCCTGCCTCAGCCTCCCAAGGGCTGGGATTACAGATGTGCGCCACCATGCCCAGTTTGCCCATGGTTTTGTATACCCATCTTTCATGAGTTGCATCGAGTTGGCAAATGTTGATCACTGAGTCTGGAATTCAACACCTACCCCAAACTGAGTGAAGAAATCTCTTCCCAGTAAGAAATTGAAGGATTGAAATGATAGAAGCAGAGAACATAATTGTAGTTATCAGAGGCTGAGATAGATAATGAAATTATTAGCCATTGAGTACAAAGGTATGAATAAATAGGAAGGAATAAGTTCGAGAACAAATTCAAGAGATGCAGACACAACTACCCCAAGCCCAAGCTGCTGCACTGGGGCTGACGGCCAGAATCAGGAACTTCTATGGAGGGCCTGGTGTGTACATGCACCCTGGGTACAGGACAGCAACCTGCAGGAGTTTTTCAAAATGGTAAGGCATAGGCACACAATGGTTCTCAACCTTTCTAATGCTGTGACCCCTCAATATAGTTTCTCATGTTGCGGTGATCCCAAACCAAAAAATAGTTTTGGTGGCTACTTCAAAACCATAATTTTTGCTAGTTATGATTTGGAATGGCTTTAGGCGACCCCTGTGTTTTGGTCGTTTCCCACAGGGGTCGCGACCCACAGGTTGAGAACCGCTGCAGGTGTCAAGGAGACCTCTTTGTATCTTTGACATTCCCTCTGGGAGCTGTGACCTAGGGAGCAAAGCCTGATGGGCATCAAGACCAGCTGGTAGCTTGGAGCACTACCTCTAAGGGACTGCATGGAGGGAGCTCTTTCTGGGAGCACCTGCTGGCCCTGCAAACACAGCACCCTGTATTGGTAAGAAAATTGAAGACTTTGAAGTTGGAAATCTGCTTGATTTTCCAAGGATTGTCTGCCAATGGCTACAGAGCCGAGTCCATTCATACTGGATTGGAAGTTGGCAATAAAAATAATCGATGAAAAGCCATGTACAAAGCTGGAATGGCACAGTGAGTCCAAAATGAGGTAGAAAAATACATTGCCAATTGAAACACACATGTAGTTTAGAGCTTTATAACTATTTTGAAGATAACAATTGTCTACCTGGTATTAAAAATGTGTCATAATAGAGAAATGAGCAGGTATCTACAGAAGAGAATAAAACCTTTCTCAGAAAATGAAGCTCGACATTTCATGTACCAGATTATCACATGATTATTGTACCCTCATTCCCATGGTATATTACTGGGACCTCACACTTTGTAATCCTTTATTTAGTCATAATATGAATATCAAGATTGCTAATTTTGGGCTGACAATTCAGTTGTAAATACCACATAAAAAGCACTATACATCATGTGAAACTCCTAATTACATTTCACCAAAAACTGCAACTCGAAGTGCACATGGACTTGAATCAGACATTTGGTCCTTGGGCTGCCTATTTTATACATTACTTACTGAGAAACACCCTTTTGATACTGACAGAGTCAAGAACACATTAAAAAAAGTAATATTGGAAGATTATTAAATGCTAACTTTTTTGTCAAAAGAGGACCAGGACCTTATTCACAAGTTACTTCATAGAAATCCAGCAGACAATATCTGACAATATCTTCCGTATTCGACCACACTTTTATATTTTGAAATGCCTCAACCAAAAAAGTAGAGATTTAGGGATCATAGAAGACTCCATGGATATTGGACATGCCGCAACTGCTACTGCACTTACTGCTTCTTCTAGTACTGCAATAGGTGACTGTATTTCCAAAGAATAAAAATTCAAGTGACTTCTCTTCAGGAGATGGAAGCAGTTATTGTGGTGAGTGGGGAAATGAAAAAACAGTAACGAAAGGGGAAGAGTAATCCAAGATGCAGAAGAAAGACCTAAATCTTGATACCTTCAGAGAGCCAATTCCTCTGATAGATCAAGCAATTCTAATAGATCATGTCGAACAAAAATGTGCATGATGCATCAATGTTATTCAGCAGAAATGCTTTCAAAGTTCAAAAGATCAGTAGTGAAAGAAAACATAGACAATGTCAATATTTTCCACTTCTTTAAAGAGAAAATAGCCAATGGGCCTGGATATTTTGAAAGACCTATCACAATCAAGCACTCTCCAAAAATCTCTGTCCAAGAAAATCTCTATTTTCAGAACAAATGCTTCAGACTAAAATGGCACAGTAACGGTTTGGTAAACTGCAACTAAATGCTAACTTAAGCAATGAGTACAATAGTGTTGCCACAAATGGAGATTTCCAGGACCATCCAGATTTCTGGGTACAGGGGCCAGCGGGATAGCTCAGCAGTCTAAAGCACCTGCTTAGGCAAGCTTAGGCCACCACAGGGACCATGGTTCAATCCCCAGCACCATCTGCTGTACCAGCCCCACCCCCAGGGCAAGCTGAGCCAGTTGTAACATAAATAAAGATTTTTAAAATGCACAGATTTCTGGGTACATCAAGAAACAACTGGGCAGATACAAGAGCAAGAAAAGGCTTTAATGCTTCTAAAAATGCACACCTTTGTAAAACAGCTGAATACCATGAAATACACAACTGGACCTCACAGTAACCATGAGATAATTCAGCAAGAACCTAATTTTGGCTCAGATCCTCTTTAGGAACAAAGCAAGACTAGGAGTATGGACTCAACTTTTGGTTATCAGAAACATTTGTGACACAGCATTACACCTCCTTTGGTTACTCACAGGTTAAAACCAGACAAAAAGCCAGAAAGACAGTGATGAGCATACTCAATACACAGGAGGTGTGTGTGGAACTTCTAAAGAAGCATACATCTTAAGAATATATAAAACAAGTTCTTCATATATCTAGTGGTAGGGGTCTTGTGGCTTAGTTCAGTTGTTGAAAGCATATGCTTTGGCAAACTCAGTCAGCTGCAGGGGAGTGCAATTTGATCCTGACCTCCACAAGCTGCACCAGACCCCCCATTAAGGCAGCCTAATCTAGCCAAAAAATATCTAGTGATGGGAATACAATCACTGTTTATTGTCTAAATGATGGAAAAGGCTTTCCTCTTACTGATTGACCACCCTCAACTACTAACAGCATCACAGGTTTGACTATTTGCCAGAAAAATACTGGAAAAAATACCAGTATGCTTCCAGATTTGTACATCTCGTAAGATCTATATCCCTGAAAATCACCTGTTTGACAAGAAATGCTAAGTGCATTTTGAAGGAGAATTGTCGTGATGCTGATTTTGAAGATTCAATAGCCTGAGAGAGGAAATAAAAAATGAACATGGATCATGCTTATGAGGGTCATTGTATTGTTTAGCACTGGAATTTGTAATTTCAGAACAGGAAAAGAAATGTACAAGTATACTCTTTTTGCTGATAATTGTAGGGGAAAAAAACCTGGTTGGACTCACTCACCTAGGGTTTTACTAGATTCTCCTGTCGATCTAAATGGCTCTGTGAGAGATGGACCACTACTGAATAAATTCGTCCTTAGTAGTGCTGTCTCTCCCACACAGGCACTGGTCCTTATCCTTCTGCAGTTGATTACACTACGGAAGGAATTGTAGGACTTGGTTATATCGCTACACCCACAGAAACAAACATCCCTTCTAACAGTCCAAAAGACTGTGCTCCAAAATCAGCTCTACTTTTGAAATCTGCTTTTGTAAAAAATGTTGGTTGAATTACACATTTAACTAGTGGAGCTGTGTAGATTCAGTTTAATAATGGTCACAGCTGGTGATCCAGGCAGGACTGTCCTCTATCAGTGACACATCACCAGATAGTCAGACAACCAGGTGTAGAGAATGTGATAAGTTACCAGAATGCATCCAACAGAAATTACAGTTTGTTCATTGTATTCTTTCAGTGTTTCCTAATCCAACTACTACTTTTCTTTGATGAAAACTCCTTTAGGATAATCTATGTTTAGTAAATAACTTTCAGGTTAGCTTTCAAATAAAGCAACTTTATAAATTTCATACAATTTCTTCAGAAAGCCTTTCTATTAAAATGAATTTAACTCTGTACCATAAAGGATATGCACTGAGAAGAAGTTGAATAAAATATGAATCACTTAACAAATACAGTGATCATAAATTAAAACAAGGTGCCTAACTTTGCTCTGAGGATGTGTATCTGCAAATTTATTCTGTACATATATATGCATTGAGCAAGTTTATGAAACAAAAATATAAATGATGTGAGGTGCATTTATATTTTTATTGTTTTCCTTATTTCTCAGACATTGGGAATCATGGATAAAAGATGGTGTGGTTCAGGAATTTTTGATATGTAAATAATGTGTATTTATGTTATAAATAATTTTCAAACATGTATATTTGTTTTATGTAATTCGATTATTAATAAAAATGAGTAAGTTCAAAAGCTCTAGTGTATAGCATGGTGACTGTAATAACATATTACATATTTCTCATCATAAAAAATAACTATATTAGCCGGGCATGGTGGCTCACGCCTGTAATCCCAGCACTTGGGAGGCTGAGGCAGGAGGATTGGTGCGAGTTCGAGACCAGCCTGGACTACAAAAGTGAGCGCAGGACTAGCCTCAACTGCATAGCGAGACCCTGTCTCAAAAAGATAAAAAAAATAAAATAAATTTTAAAAAAATTAAAAAAAGAAAAAAATAACTATATTAAATAATATATATGTTAAATGCCTTGATTTGACCATTCCACATTGTATATTTTAAAACTTGGTATATACCACAAATATATACAATTATTACTCATCAACTCAAACATAATGAAATTACTATAAGACCACTATAAAATGTTAATCTCTGTCTGTGAATGGTTAGACTTCATAACATAAACTTTAGGTGGTATTAGTCACCATGTTTTCCTCTATGTGGACTAAAGAAGAGAAACCTGATCTAAAGTTTTCTAAACAAAAACAAAGAAATGCAGATACAAAGTGATGCAGAAGCAGTTGTAGAGATGAAATCCACCCAGCATTTGTCTAACGTTTCATCTCATTTCTGATGGACACTTACATTTAGGCCTTTGGATGTTTTGAGATACTTTCAAAGAAAAAAAATTATATATATATATATATACATCCCTGTCACAATTCCTCTCCAATATAATTTGGGAAACATTAACCAGAGCAATTAAACAAGAGAAAAAAATAAAGGAATAATGATTGGAAAGGAAGAAGTGAAATTAGCACTATTTGCAGATGACATGATCCTACATATAGAAAACTTCAAAACCTCTACTAAGAAGCTTATAAATTTAATAATCAAACTGAGTAGTGTAGTAAGACACAAAATTAACACTCAAAAATCAATAACGTTTCTATATACAAACAACGAGCACAATGAAAGAGAAATTATGGAAAACATGTCTTCCACAATTACATCTAAAAAATGAGATACTTAAAAATCTCATAAAGGAAGTAAAAGATTTATACAGCAAAAATTGTAGTACCTTAGAAAAATCTAAGAGATTTTTTTTTCAAAGAGCATTTTAGAAAATGGAAAGATGACCCTTCTCTTGGATAGGAAAAAACAAAAATTTTTAAAAATGGCCATACTTCCAAAGTTGCTATACAGATTCAATGCAAGCCAGATTAAAATATCACTAGTACACCTCAGAGATCCAGAAAGAAACCACTCCAAAATTTAATATAAAGCTGGAAGACACTGAGAATAGCAAAAGCAATCTTGAAAAAAAAAAAAAAAAGCAAGAGGCATCACAATCCCTGACCTGAAATTATCCTACAAAACTACTGTGATCAAATCAGCATAGTACTGGCAATAAAATAGACCAGAAGATCAGTGGAATGGATTAGAAGATACAGAAGCAAATGCAAACACACTCAGTCACCTTATCTTTGACGAAGAGGCCAAACATGTTTACTGGAAGAAAGATAGACTCTTTAGCATATGGTGCTGGAAACGCTGGCTCTCCACATGCTGAAAACTAAAACTTGACCCAGCTCTAATACCATGCCTAAGGTAAAATCACAACGGATTAAAGATCTAAAATAAATAAATAAATAAATAAATAAGATCTAAATATTAAAAGAGAAACATTAAATCTCCTGGAAGAGAAAGTAGGAGGAAATCTTGAAGACATCGGGGTAGGCAAAGAGTTCATGGACAAAAATCAAAATTCACGTTTAACGTTTGAAAGAGTCAACAACTTGTACCTCCTGCAGCTAGAAAGTTTTTGTACCTCAAATGAAATTAGCAACATAGTGAAAAGACAAACCACAAATTTCAAAGATTATAACTAATAAGTATTCAGACAAAAGTATTCTATCTAGAATTTATAAAGAACTAAATACCATTAGAGACCCAAAATTCAAAGACCCAGTTCAGAAATGGGCATCGAGATGCACACACATTTCTCAAGAAAAGAAATTCAACAATCCTATAGATACATGAAGAAATGCTCCACATCGCTAACCACTCATGAAATGCAAATCAAAACAACACTTAGATATCACCTCATCCAAGAAAGATTGGCTACCATAAGCCAACCACCAACAACAAATGTTGGAGAGGCTGTGGGGAAAAAGGAACATTTCACTGCTGGTGGGAATGCAGGCTAGTCAACTATGATGGAGAGCAGTGTGGAGACTCCTTAAAAAACAAGAGCTGGAAATCCCATTCAGTTCAGCTATCCGCGTACTGGGAATTTCCCCAGAAGAACTGAAAACATCATATCATAGTGATATCTGTGCACATGTGTTCACAGCAGCACAATTTGTGATAGCCTACTAGTGGAAACAACCAAAATACACATCATCTGAAGAATGGATGAAAAAGATGTGCTAAAAAAAAAAAAAATCCTTAATTACAATGCATGGAACGCAGAGCTAGATTGGTGAGATGAGCTTTAGGAGGCTTAGATTCAATAGCCTCCAACGTCACAAGCTTCACTGGTGGCACACTGCAATTGCAAAACCTTTGATTGTATATGTATCTGCTTCCTCTTAGTCCAAACGGAAGTATATTCTTTCCTGTTTTTTT